>CALNHX010002493.1:0-177076 GCA_940337035.1 Agriotes lineatus | reverse complement strand
GGTGCCGATGGAGAAACGGAGGCCTATCTGGAAACGGAGACCGATGGAGAAGCGGAGACCAATCTTGAAACGGAGGCCGATGGAGAAACGTGGCCGATCTGGAAACAGAGGCCGATGGAGAAACGGAGGCCGATCTGGAAACGGCAGCCGATGGAGAAACGGAGGCCGATCTGAAAACGGAAGCCGATGGAGAAACGGAAGCCTATATGGGAACGGAGGCCAATGGAGAAACCGAGGCCGATCTGGAAACGGACGCCGATGGAGAAACGGAGGCCGATCTGGAAAGGTAGGTCGATGGAGAAGCGGAGGCCGATCTGGAAACGGAGGCCGATAGAAAAACGGAGGCCGATATAGATACCGAGGCCGGTGGAGAAACGGAGGACAATCTGAGACCGGAAGCCGATAGAGAAACGGAGCCGATATGGAAACGGAGGCCGATGGAGGAATGGAGCCCGGTCAGGAAACGGAGGCCGACAGAGAACCGGAGGCCGATCTGCAAACGGGGGCTGATAGAGAAACGGAGGCCGATCTGGAAACGGAGGCCGATGGAGAAACGGAGGCCAATCTGGAAACGAAGACCGAAGGAGAAACATGGCCCGATCTGGAAACGGAGGCCGATGGAGAAACGGAGGCCAATCTGGAAACGAAGGCGGATGGAGAAACGGAGGCCGATCTGAAAACGGGGACCAATAGAGAAACGGAGGCCGATCTGAAAACGGAGGCCCATGAAGAAACGGAGGCCGATCAGGAAACAGAAGCCGATGGAAAAACGGAGGCCGATCTGGAAACGGAGGCCGATGGAGAAATGGAGGCCAATCAGGAAACGAAGGCCGATGGAAAAACTGAGCCCGATTAGGAAACGGAGGCCGATAGAGAAACGGAGGCCGATCTGAAAACGATGGCCCATGAAGAAACGAAGGCCCATGAAAAAACGAAGGCCGATCAAGAAACAGGCCGATGGAGAAACGGAAGCAGATCTAGAAATAGAGGCCAATAAAAAAACGGAGGATGATCTGGAAACGGAGGTCGATGGAGAAACGGAGCACGATCTGGAAACGAAGGCCGATGGAGAAACAAAACCCGATCTGAAAACGGAGGCCGATCTGGAGACGGAGGTCGATGGAGAAACGGAGCACGATCTGGAAACGAAGGCCGATGGAGAAACAAAACCCGATCTGGAAACGGAGGCCCATGAAGAAACGGTGGCCGATCTGAAAACGGAGGCCCATGAAAAAACGGAAGCCGATCAGGAAACGAAGGCCGATGGAGAAACAAAGACCGATCTGGAAACGGAGGCCGATGGAGAAACGGAGGCCAATCTGGAAACGAAGGCCGATGGAGAAACAAAACCCGATCTGGAAACGGAGGCCGATGAAGAAACGGAGGCTGATTTGAAAAAAGAGGCTCATGAAAAAACGGAGGCCGATCAGCAAACAGGGGCCGATGGAGAATCGGAAGCCGATCCGGAAACGGAGGCCGATGGAGAAACGGAGGCCGATCTGGAAACGGAGGCCGATGGAGAAACAGAGGCCGATCTGGAAACGGAGGCCGATAGACAATCGGAGGCCGATCTGGAGACAGAGGCCGATGGAGAAACAGAGGCCGATCTGGAAACGGAGGCCGATAGACAATCGGAGGCCGATCTGGAGACGGAGGCCGATAGACAATCGGAGGCCGATCTGGAGACGGAGGCCGATGGAGAAACGGAGGCCGATCTGGAAACGGAGGCCTATGGAGAAACAAAGGCCGATCTGGAAACGGAGGCCGATGAAGAAACGGAGGCCGATCTGAAAACGGAGGCTCATGAAGAACCGGAGGCCAATCAGGAAACAGGGGCCGATGGAGAAACGGAGGCCGATCTGGAGACGGAGGCCTATGGAGAAACAGAGGCCGATCTGGAAACGGAGGCCGATGGAGAAACGGAGGACGATCTAGAAACGGAGGCTGATAGAGAAACGTAGGCCGATCTGGAAACGGAAACCGATGGAGAAACGGAAACCGATCTGGAAACGAAGGCCGATAAAGAAACGGAGGCCGATCTGGAAACGGAAGCCGATGGAAAAACGGAAACCGATCTGGAAACGAAGGCCGATGGAGAAACGGAAATCGATTTGAAAACGGAGGCCCATGGAGAAACGGAGGCCGATCTGGAAACGGAGGCCGATGGAGAAACGGAAGCCGATCTGGAAACGGAAGCCGATTGAAAACGGGGTCCGATTTGGAAACAGAGGCCGATAAAGAACCGGATGCCAATCTGGAAACGGAGGCTGATGAAGAAACGGAGGCCAATCTGGAAACGGAGGCCGATGGAGAAACGGAGGCCGATCTGTAAACGGAGGCCGATAAAGAAACGGAGGCCGATCTGGAAACGGAAGCCGATGGAAAAACGGAAACCGATCTGGAAACGAAGGCCGATGGAGAACCGGAAATCGATTTGAAAACGGAGGCCCATGGAGAAACGGAGGCCGATCTGGAAACAGAGGTCGATAAAAAACGAGGCCGATCTGGAAACGGAGGCCGATGGAGAAACGGAAGCCGATCTGGAAACGGAAGCCGATAAAGAAACGGAGACCGATCTGGAACCAGAGGTCAATAAAAAAACGAGGCCGATCAGAAAACGGAGGCCGATGGAGAAACGGAAGCCGATCTGGAAACGGAAACCGATAAAGAAACGGAGCCCGGTCTGGAAACGGAAGCCGATGGAGAAACGGAGGCCGATCTGGAAAAGGAAGCTAATGGAGAAACGGAGGCCAATCTGGAAATGGAGGCCGATGGAGAAACGGAAGCCGATCTGGAAACGGAAGCCGATAGAGAAACGGATGCCGATCTGGAAACGGAGGCCGATGGAGAAAGGGAGGCCGATCTGGAAACGGAAGCCGATAGAGGAACGGATGCCGATCTGGAAACGGAGGACGAAAGAGAAACGGAGGCCGATGGAGAAACGGAGGCCGATCTGGATAAGGAAGGTAATGGAGAAACGGAGGCCAATCTGGAGACAGGTGCCGATGGAGAAACGGAGGCCTATCTGGAAACGGAGGCCGATGGAGAAGCGGAGACCAATCTTGAAACGGAGGCCGATGGAGAAACGTGGCCGATCTGGAAACAGAGGCCGATGGAGAAACGGAGGCCGGTCTGGAAACGGCAGCCGATGGAGAAACGGAGGCCGATCTGAAACCGGAAGCCGATGGAGAAACGGAAGCCTATATGGGAACGGAGGCCAATGGAGAAACCGAGGCCGATCTGGAAACGGACGCCGATGGAGAAACGGAGGCCTATCTGGAAACGGAGGCCGATAGAGAAACGTGGCCGATCTGGAAACAGAGGCCGATGGAGAAACGGAGGCCGATCTGGAAACGGCAGCCGATGGAGAAACGGAGGCCGATCTGAAACCGGAAGCCGATGGAGAAACGGAAGCCTATATGGGAACGGAGGCCAATGGAGAAACCGAGGCCGATCTGGAAACGGACGCCGATGGAGAAACGGAGGCCGATCTGGAAAGGTAGGCCGATGGAAAAGCGGAGGCCGATCTAGAAACGGAGGCCGATGGAGATGCGGAGTCCAATATAGAAACGGAGGCCGATAGAAAAACGGAGGCCGATGGAGGAATGAAGCCCGGTCAGGAAACGGAGGCCGACAGAGAACCGGAGGCCCATCTGCAAACGGGGGCTGATAGAGAAACGGAGGCCGATCTGGAAACGGAGGCCGATGGAGAAACGGAGGCCAATCTGGAAACGAAGACCGATGGAGAAACAGAGCCCGATCTGGAAACGGAGGCCGATGGAGAAACGGAGGCCAATCTGGAAACGAAGGCGGATGGAGAAACGGAGGCCGATCTGAAAACGGGGACCAATAGAGAAACGGAGGCCGATCTGAAAACGGAGGCCCATGAAGAAACGGAGGCCGATCAGGAAACAGAAGCCGATGGAGAAACGGAGGCCGATCTGGAAACGGAGGCCGATGGAGAAACGGAGGCCAATCTGGAAACGAAGGCCGATGAAAAAACTGAGCCCGATTAGGAAACGGAGGCCGATAGAGAAACGGAGGCCGATCTGAAAACGAAGGCCCATGAAGAAACGAAGGCCCATGAAGAAACAAAGGCCGATCAAGAAACAGGCCGATGGAGAAACGGAAGCAGATCTAGAAACAGAGGCCAATAAAAAAACGGAGGATGATCTGGAAACGGAGGCCGATGGAGAAACAAAACCCGATCTGAAAACGGAGGCCGATCTGGAAACGGAGGTCGATGGCGAAACGGAGCACGATCTGGAAACGAAGGCCGATGGAGAAACAAAACCCGATCTGGAAACGGAGGCCGATGAAGAAACGGTGGCCGATCTGAAAACGGAGGCCCATGAAAAAACGGAAGCCGATCAGGAAACGAAGGCCGATGGAGAAACAAAGACCGATCTGGAAACGGAGACCGATGGAGAAACGGAGGCCAATCTGGAAACGAAGGCCGATGGAGAAACAAAACCCGATCTGGAAACGGAGGCCGATGAAGAAACGGAGGCCGATCTGAAAAAAGAGGCTCATGAAGAAACGGAAGCCGATCAGCAAACAGGGGCCGATGGAGAATCGGAAGCCGATCCGGAAACGGAGGCCGATGGAGAAACGGAGGCCGATCTGGAAACGGAGGCCGATGGAGAAACAGAGGCCGATCTGGAAACGGAGGCCGATAGACAATCGGAGGCCGATCTGGAGACGGAGGCCGATAGACAATCGGAGGCCGATCTGGAGACGGAGGCCGATGGAGAAACGGAGGCCGATCTGGAAACGGAGGCTTATGGAGAAACAAAGGCCGATCTGGAAAGGGAGGCCGATGGAGAAACGGAAGCCAATCTGAAAACGAAGGCCGATGGAGAAACAAAACCCGATCTGGAAATGGAGGCCGATGAAGAAACGGAGGCCGATCTGAAAACGGAGGCTTATGAAGAAACGGAGGCTAATCAGGAAACAGGGGCCGATGGAGAAACGGAGGCCGATCTGGAGACGGAGGCCTATGGAGAAACAGAGGCCGATCTGGAAACGGAGGCCGATGGAGAAACGGAGGACGATCTAGAAACGGAGGCTGATAGAGAAACGGAGGCCGATCTGGAAACGGAAGCCGATGGAAAAACGGAAACCGATCTGGAAATAAAAGCCGATTGAAAAACGGGGGCCGATTTGGAAACAGAGGCCGATAAAGAAACGGATGCCAATCTGGAAACGGAATCTGATGAAGAAACGGAGGCCAATCTGGAAACGGAGGCCGATGGAGAAGCGGAGGCCGATCTGTAAACGAAAGCCGATAGAGGAACGGATGCCGATCTGGAAACGGAGGACGATGGAGAAACGGAGGCCGATCTGTAAACGGAAGCCGATAGAGGAACGGATGCCGATCTGGAAACGAAGGACGAAAGAGAAACGGAGGCCGATGGAGAAACGGAGGCCGATTTGGATAAGGAAGGTAATGGAGAAACGGAGGCCAATCTGGAGACAGGTGCCGATGGAGAAACGGAGGCCTATCTGGAAACGGAGACCGATGGAGAAGCGGAGACCAATCTTGAAACGGAGGCCGATGGAGAAACGTGGCCGATCTGGAAACAGAGGCCGATGGAGAAACGGAGGCCGATCTGGAAACGGCAGCCGATGGAGAAACGGAGGCCGATCTGAAAACGGAAGCCGATGGAGAAACGGAAGCCTATATGGGAACGGAGGCCAATGGAGAAACCGAGGCCGATCTGGAAACGGACGCCGATGGAGAAACGGAGGCCGATCTGGAAAGGTAGGTCGATGGAGAAGCGGAGGAAGATCTGGAAACGGAGGCCGATAGAAAAACGGAGGCCGATATAGATACCGAGGCCGGTGGAGAAACGGAGGACAATCTGAGACCGGAAGCCGATAGAGAAACGGAGCCGATATGGAAACGGAGGCCGATGGAGGAATGGAGCCCGGTCAGGAAACGGAGGCCGACAGAGAACCGGAGGCCGATCTGCAAACGGGGGCTGATAGAGAAACGGAGGCCGATCTGGAAACGGAGGCCGATGGAGAAACGGAGGCCAATCTGGAAACGAAGACCGAAGGAGAAACAGAGCCCGATCTGGAAACGGAGGCCGATGGAGAAACGGAGGCCAATCTGGAAACGAAGGCGGATGGAGAAACGGAGGCCGATCTGAAAACGGGGACCAATAGAGAAACGGAGGCCGATCTGAAAACGGAGGCCCATGAAGAAACGGAGGCCGATCAGGAAACAGAAGCCGATGGAAAAACGGAGGCCGATCTGGAAACGGAGGCCGATGGAGAAATGGAGGCCAATCAGGAAACGAAGGCCGATGGAAAAACTGAGCCCGATTAGGAAACGGAGGCCGATAGAGAAACGGAGGCCGATCTGAAAACGATGGCCCATGAAGAAACGAAGGCCCATGAAAAAACGAAGGCCGATCAAGAAACAGGCCGATGGAGAAACGGAAGCAGATCTAGAAATCGAGGCCAATAAAAAAACGGAGGATGATCTGGAAACGGAGGTCGATGGAGAAACGGAGCACGATCTGGAAACGAAGGCCGATGGAGAAACAAAACCCGATCTGAAAACGGAGGCCGATCTGGAGACGGAGGTCGATGGAGAAACGGAGCACGATCTGGAAACGAAGGCCGATGGAGAAACAAAACCCGATCTGGAAACGGAGGCCCATGAAGAAACGGTGGCCGATCTGAAAACGGAGGCCCATGAAAAAACGGAAGCCGATCAGGAAACGAAGGCCGATGGAGAAACAAAGACCGATCTGGAAACGGAGGCCGATGGAGAAACGGAGGCCAATCTGGAAACGAAGGCCGATGGAGAAACAAAACCCGATCTGGAAACGGAGGCCGATGAAGAAACGGAGGCTGATTTGAAAAAAGAGGCTCATGAAAAAACGGAGGCCGATCAGCAAACAGGGGCCGATGGAGAATCGGAAGCCGATCCGGAAACGGAGGCCGATGGAGAAACGGAGGCCGATCTGGAAACGGAGGCCGATGGAGAAACAGAGGCCGATCTGGAAACGGAGGCCGATAGACAATTGGAGGCCGATCTGGAGACAGAGGCCGATGGAGAAACAGAGGCCGATCTGGAAACGGAGGCCGATAGACAATCGGAGGCCGATCTGGAGACGGAGGCCGATAGACAATCGGAGGCCGATCTGGAGACGGAGGCCGATGGAGAAACGGAGGCCGATCTGGAAACGGAGGCCTATGGAGAAACAAAGGCCGATCTGGAAACGGAGGCCGATGAAGAAACGGAGGCCGATCTGAAAACGGAGGCTCATGAAGAACCGGAGGCCAATCAGGAAACAGGGGCCGATGGAGAAACGGAGGCCGATCTGGAGACGGAGGCCTATGGAGAAACAGAGGCCGATCTGGAAACGGAGGCCGATGGAGAAACGGAGGACGATCTAGAAACGGAGGCTGATAGAGAAACGTAGGCCGATCTGGAAACGGAAACCGATGGAGAAACGGAAACCGATCTGGAAACGAAGGCCGATAAAGAAACGGAGGCCGATCTGGAAACGGAAGCCGATGGAAAAACGGAAACCGATCTGGAAACGAAGGCCGATGGAGAAACGGAAATCGATTTGAAAACGGAGGCCCATGGAGAAACGGAGGCCGATCTGGAAACGGAGGCCGATGGAGAAACGGAAGCCGATCTGGAAACGGAAGCCGATTGAAAACGGGGTCCGATTTGGAAACAGAGGCCGATAAAGAACCGGATGCCAATCTGGAAACGGAGGCTGATGAAGAAACGGAGGCCAATCTGGAAACGGAGGCCGATGGAGAAACGGAGGCCGATCTGTAAACGGAGGCCGATAAAGAAACGGAGGCCGATCTGGAAACGGAAGCCGATGGAAAAACGGAAACCGATCTGGAAACGAAGGCCGATGGAGAACCGGAAATCGATTTGAAAACGGAGGCCCATGGAGAAACGGAGGCCGATCTGGAAACAGAGGTCGATAAAAAACGAGGCCGATCTGGAAACGGAGGCCGATGGAGAAACGGAAGCCGATCTGGAAACGGAAGCCGATAAAGAAACGGAGACCGATCTGGAACCAGAGGTCAATAAAAAAACGAGGCCGATCAGAAAACGGAGGCCGATGGAGAAACGGAAGCCGATCTGGAAACGGAAACCGATAAAGAAACGGAGCCCGGTCTGGAAACGGAAGCCGATGGAGAAACGGAGGCCGATCTGGAAAAGGAAGCTAATGGAGAAACGGAGGCCAATCTGGAAATGGAGGCCGATGGAGAAACGGAAGCCGATCTGGAAACGGAAGCCGATAGAGAAACGGATGCCGATCTGGAAACGGAGGCCGATGGAGAAAGGGAGGCCGATCTGGAAACGGAAGCCGATAGAGGAACGGATGCCGATCTGGAAACGGAGGACGAAAGAGAAACGGAGGCCGATGGAGAAACGGAGGCCGATCTGGATAAGGAAGGTAATGGAGAAACGGAGGCCAATCTGGAGACAGGTGCCGATGGAGAAACGGAGGCCTATCTGGAAACGGAGGCCGATGGAGAAGCGGAGACCAATCTTGAAACGGAGGCCGATGGAGAAACGTGGCCGATCTGGAAACAGAGGCCGATGGAGAAACGGAGGCCGGTCTGGAAACGGCAGCCGATGGAGAAACGGAGGCCGATCTGAAACCGGAAGCCGATGGAGAAACGGAAGCCTATATGGGAACGGAGGCCAATGGAGAAACCGAGGCCGATCTGGAAACGGACGCCGATGGAGAAACGGAGGCCGATCTGGAAAGGTAGGCCGATGGAAAAGCGGAGGCCGATCTAGAAACGGAGGCCGATGGAGATGCGGAGTCCAATATAGAAACGGAGGCCGATAGAAAAACGGAGGCCGATATAGAAACCGAGGCCGGTGGAGAAACGGAGGACAATCTGAGACCGGAAGCCGATAGAGAAACGGAGCCGATATGGAAACGGAGGCCGATGGAGGAATGGAGCCCGGTCAGGAAACGGAGGCCGACAGAGAACCGGAGGCCGATCTGCAAACGGGGGCTGATAGAGAAACGGAGGCCGATCTGGAAACGGAGTCCGATGGAGAAACGGAGGCCAATCTGGAAACGAAGACCGATGGAGAAACAGAGCCCGATCTGGAAACGGAGGCCGATGGAGAAACGGAGGCCAATCTGGAAACGAAGGCGGATGGAGAAACGGAGGCCGATCTGAAAACGGGGACCAATAGAGAAACGGAGGCCGATCTGAAAACGGAGGCCCATGAAGAAACGGAGGCCGATCAGGAAACAGAAGCCGATGGAGAAACGGAGGCCGATCTGGAAACGGAGGCCGATGGAGAAACGGAAATCGATTTGAAAACGGAGGCCCATGGAGAAACGGAGGCCGATCTGGAAACGGAGGCCGATGGAGAAACGGAAGCCGATCTGGAAACGGAAGCCGATTGAAAACGGGGTCCGATTTGGAAACAGAGGCCGATAAAGAACCGGATGCCAATCTGGAAACGGAGGCTGATGAAGAAACGGAGGCCAATCAGGAAACGGAGGCCGATGGAGAAACGGAGGCCGATCTGTAAACGGAGGCCGATAAAGAAACGGAGGCCGATCTGGAAACGGAAGCCGATGGAAAAACGGAAACCGATCTGGAAACGAAGGCCGATGGAGAACCGGAAATCGATTTGAAAACGGAGGCCCATGGAGAAACGGAGGCCGATCTGGAAACAGAGGTCGATAAAAAACGAGGCCGATCTGGAAACGGAGGCCGATGGAGAAACGGAAGCCGATCTGGAAACGGAAGCCGATAAAGAAACGGAGACCGATCTGGAAACAGAGGTCAATAAAAAAACGAGGCCGATCAGAAAACGGAGGCCGATGGAGAAACGGAAGCCGATCTGGAAACGGAAACCGATAAAGAAACGGAGCCCGGTCTGGAAACGGAAGCCGATGGAGAAACGGAGGCCGATCTGGAAAAGGAAGCTAATGGAGAAACGGAGGCCAATCTGGAAATGGAGGCCGATGGAGAAACGGAAGCCGATCTGGAAACGGAAGCCGATAGAGAAACGGATGCCGATCTGGAAACGGAGGCCGATGGAGAAAGGGAGGCCGATCTGGAAACGGAAGCCGATAGAGGAACGGATGCCGATCTGGAAACGGAGGACGAAAGAGAAACGGAGGCCGATGGAGAAACGGAGGCCGATCTGGATAAGGAAGGTAATGGAGAAACAGAGGCCAATCTGGAGACAGGTGCCGATGGAGAAACGGAGGCCTATCTGGAAACGGAGGCCGATGGAGAAGCGGAGACCAATCTTGAAACGGAGGCCGATGGAGAAACGTGGCCGATCTGGAAACAGAGGCCGATGGAGAAACGGAGGCCGGTCTGGAAACGGCAGCCGATGGAGAAACGGAGGCCGATCTGAAACCGGAAGCCGATGGAGAAACGGAAGCCTATATGGGAACGGAGGCCAATGGAGAAACCGAGGCCGATCTGGAAACGGACGCCGATGGAGAAACGGAGGCCGATCTGGAAAGGTAGGCCGATGGAAAAGCGGAGGCCGATCTAGAAACGGAGGCCGATGGAGATGCGGAGTCCAATAAACCGAGGCCGGTGGAGAAACGGAGGACAATCTGAGACCGGAAGCCGATAGAGAAACGGAGCCGATATGGAAACGGAGGCCGATGGAGGAATGGAGCCCGGTCAGGAAACGGAGGCCGACAGAGAACCGGAGGCCGATCTGCAAACGGGGGCTGATAGAGAAACGGAGGCCGATCTGGAAACGGAGTCCGATGGAGAAACGGAGGCCAATCTGGAAACGAAGACCGATGGAGAAACAGAGCCCGATCTGGAAACGGAGGCCGATGGAGAAACGGAGGCCAATCTGGAAACGAAGGCGGATGGAGAAACGGAGGCCGATCTGAAAACGGGGACCAATAGAGAAACGGAGGCCGATCTGAAAACGGAAGCCGATGGAAAAACGGAAACCGATCTGGAAATAAAAGCCGATTGAAAAACGGGGGCCGATTTGGAAACAGAGGCCGATAAAGAAACGGATGCCAATCTGGAAACGGAGGCTGATGAAGAATTGCAGGCCAATCTGGAAACGGAGGCCGATGGAGAAACGGAGGCCGATCTGGAAACGGAAGCCGATGGAAAAACGGAAACCGATCTGGAAATAAAAGCCGATTGAAAAACGGGGGCCGATTTGGAAACAGAGGCCGATAAAGAAACGGATGCCAATCTGGAAACGGAGGCTGATGAAGAATTGCAGGCCAATCTGGAAACGGAGGCCGATGGAGAAACGGAGGCCGATCTGGAAACGGAAGCCGATGGAAAAACGGAAACCGATCTGGAAATAAAAGCCGATTGAAAAACGGGGGCCGATTTGGAAACAGAGGCCGATAAAGAAACGGATGCCAATCTGGAAACGGAGGCTGATGAAGAATTGCAGGCCAATCTGGAAACGGAGGCCGATGGAGAAACGGAGGCCGATCTGGAAACGGAAGCCGATGGAAAAACGGAAACCGATCTGGAAATAAAAGCCGATTGAAAAACGGATGCCGATCTGGAAACGGAGGACGATGGAGAAACGGAGGCCGATCTGTAAACGGAAGCCGATAGAGGAACGGATGCCGATCTGGAAACGAAGGACGAAAGAGAAACGGAGGCCGATGGAGAAACGGAGGCCGATCTGCATAAGGAAGGTAATGGAGAAACGGAGGCCAATCTGAAAACGGAGGCCGATGGAGAAACGGAGGCCGATCTGTAAACGGACGCCGATGGAGAAACGGAGGCCGATCTGGAAACGGAAGCCGATGGAGAAACAGAAACCAATCTGGAAACGAAGGCCGATGGAGAAACGGAAGCCGATCTGAAAACGGAGGCCCATGGAGAAACGGAGGCCTATCTGGAAACGGAGGCCGATGGAGAAACGGAAGCCGATCTGGAAACGGAAGCCGATAAAGAAACGGAGACCGATCTGGAAACAGAGGTCAATAAAAAAACGAGGCCGATCAGAAAACGGAGGCCGATGGAGAAACGGAAGCCGATCTGGAAACGAAAACCGATAAAGAAACGGAGCCCGGTCTGGAAACGGAAGCCGATGGAGAAACGGAGGCCGATCTGGAAAAGGAAGCTAATGGAGAAACGGAGGCCAATCTGGAAATGGAGGCCGATGGAGAAACGGAGGCCGATCTGGAAACGGAAGCCGATAGAGAAACGGATGCCGATCTAGAAACGGAGGCCGATGGAGAAAGGGAGGCCGATCTGGAAACGGAAGCCGATAGAGGAACGGATGCCGATCTGGAAACGGAGGACGAAAGAGAAACGGAGGCCGATGGAGAAACGGAGGCCGATCTGGATAAGGAAGGTAATGGAGAAACGGAGGCCAATCTGGAGACAGGTGCCGATGGAGAAACGGAGGCCTATCTGGAAACGGAGGCCGATGGAGAAACGTGGCCGATCTGGAAACAGAGGCCGATGGAGAAACGGAGGCCGATCTGGAAACGGCAGCCGATGGAGAAACGGAGGCCGATCTGAAACCGGAAGCCGATGGAGAAACGGAAGCCTATATGGGAACGGAGGCCAATGGAGAAACCGAGGCCGATCTGGAAACGGACGCCGATGGAGAAACGGAGGCCGATCTGGAAAGGTAGGCCGATGGAAAAGCGGAGGCCGATCTAGAAACGGAGGCCGATGGAGATGCGGAGTCCAATATAGAAACGGAGGCCGATAGAAAAACGGAGGCCGATATAGAAACAGAGGCCAGTGGAGAAACGGAGGACAATCTGAGACCGGAAGCCGATAGAGAAACGGAGCCGATATGGAAACGGAGGCCGATGGAGGAATGAAGCCCGGTCAGGAAACGGAGGCCGACAGAGAACCGGAGGCCCATCTGCAAACGGGGGCTGATAGAGAAACGGAGGCCGATCTGGAAACGGAGACCGATGGAGAAACGGAGGCCAATCTGGAAACGAAGACCGATGGAGAAACAGAGCCCGATCTGGAAACGGAGGCCGATGGAGAAACGGAGGCCAATCTGGAAACGAAGGCGGATGGAGAAACGGAGGCCGATCTGAAAACGGGGACCAATAGAGAAACGGAGGCCGATCTGAAAACGGAGGCCCATGAAGAAACGGAGGCCGATCAGGAAACAGAAGCCGATGGAGAAACGGAGGCCGATCTGGAAACGAAGGACGAAAGAGAAACGGAGGCCGATGGAGAAACGGAGGCCGATCTGCATAAGGAAGGTAATGGAGAAACGGAGGCCAATCTGAAAACGGAGGCCGATGGAGAAACGGAGGCCGATCTGTAAACGGACGCCGATGGAGAAACGGAGGCCGATCTGGAAACGGAAGCCGATGGAGAAACAGAAACCAATCTGGAAACGAAGGCCGATGGAGAAACGGAAGCCGATCTGAAAACGGAGGCCCATGGAGAAACGGAGGCCTATCTGGAAACGGAGGCCGATGGAGAAACGGAAGCCGATCTGGAAACGGAAGCCGATAAAGAAACGGAGACCGATCTGGAAACAGAGGTCAATAAAAAAACGAGGCCGATCAGAAAACGGAGGCCGATGGAGAAACGGAAGCCGATCTGGAAACGAAAACCGATAAAGAAACGGAGCCCGGTCTGGAAACGGAAGCCGATGGAGAAACGGAGGCCGATCTGGAAAAGGAAGCTAATGGAGAAACGGAGGCCAATCTGGAAATGGAGGCCGATGGAGAAACGGAGGCCGATCTGGAAACGGAAGCCGATAGAGAAACGGATGCCGATCTAGAAACGGAGGCCGATGGAGAAAGGGAGGCCGATCTGGAAACGGAAGCCGATAGAGGAACGGATGCCGATCTGGAAACGGAGGACGAAAGAGAAACGGAGGCCGATGGAGAAACGGAGGCCGATCTGGATAAGGAAGGTAATGGAGAAACGGAGGCCAATCTGGAGACAGGTGCCGATGGAGAAACGGAGGCCTATCTGGAAACGGAGGCCGATAGAGAAACGTGGCCGATCTGGAAACAGAGGCCGATGGAGAAACGGAGGCCGATCTGGAAACGGCAGCCGATGGAGAAACGGAGGCCGATCTGAAACCGGAAGCCGATGGAGAAACGGAAGCCTATATGGGAACGGAGGCCAATGGAGAAACCGAGGCCGATCTGGAAACGGACGCCGATGGAGAAACGGAGGCCGATCTGGAAAGGTAGGCCGATGGAAAAGCGGAGGCCGATCTAGAAACGGAGGCCGATGGAGATGCGGAGTCCAATATAGAAACGGAGGCCGATAGAAAAACGGAGGCCGATGGAGGAATGAAGCCCGGTCAGGAAACGGAGGCCGACAGAGAACCGGAGGCACATCTGCAAACGGGGGCTGATAGAGAAACGGAGGCCGATCTGGAAACGGAGGCCGATGGAGAAACGGAGGCCAATCTGGAAACGAAGACCGATGGAGAAACAGAGCCCGATCTGGAAACGGAGGCCGATGGAGAAACGGAGGCCAATCTGGAAACGAAGGCGGATGGAGAAACGGAGGCCGATCTGAAAACGGGGACCAATAGAGAAACGGAGGCCGATCTGAAAACGGAGGCCCATGAAGAAACGGAGGCCGATCAGGAAACAGAAGCCGATGGAGAAACGGAGGCCGATCTGGAAACGGAGGCCGATGGAGAAACGGAGGCCAATCTGGAAACGAAGGCCGATGAAAAAACTGAGCCCGATTAGGAAACGGAGGCCGATAGAGAAACGGAGGCCGATCTGAAAACGAAGGCCCATGAAGAAACGAAGGCCCATGAAGAAACAAAGGCCGATCAAGAAACAGGCCGATGGAGAAACGGAAGCAGATCTAGAAACAGAGGCCAATAAAAAAACGGAGGATGATCTGGAAACGGAGGCCGATGGAGAAACAAAACCCGATCTGAAAACGGAGGCCGATCTGGAAACGGAGGTCGATGGCGAAACGGAGCACGATCTGGAAACGAAGGCCGATGGAGAAACAAAACCCGATCTGGAAACGGAGGCCGATGAAGAAACGGTGGCCGATCTGAAAACGGAGGCCCATGAAAAAACGGAAGCCGATCAGGAAACGAAGGCCGATGGAGAAACAAAGACCGATCTGGAAACGGAGACCGATGGAGAAACGGAGGCCAATCTGGAAACGAAGGCCGATGGAGAAACAAAACCCGATCTGGAAACGGAGGCCGATGAAGAAACGGAGGCCGATCTGAAAAAAGAGGCTCATGAAGAAACGGAAGCCGATCAGCAAACAGGGGCCGATGGAGAATCGGAAGCCGATCCGGAAACGGAGGCCGATGGAGAAACGGAGGCCGATCTGGAAACGGAGGCCGATTGAGAAACAGAGGCCGATCTGGAAACGGAGGCCGATAGACAATCGGAGGCCGATCTGGAGACGGAGGCCGATAGACAATCGGAGGCCGATCTGGAGACGGAGGCCGATGGAGAAACGGAGGCCGATCTGGAAACGGATCCCTATGGAGAAACAAAGGCCGATCTGGAAAGGGAGGCCGATGGAGAAACGGAAGCCAATCTGAAAACGAAGGCCGATGGAGAAACAAAACCCGATCTGGAAATGGAGGCCGATGAAGAAACGGAGGCCGATCTGAAAACGGAGGCTTATGAAGAAACGGAGGCTAATCAGGAAACAGGGGCCGATGGAGAAACGGAGGCCGATCTGGAGACGGAGGCCTATGGAGAAACAGAGGCCGATCTGGAAACGGAGGCCGATGGAGAAACGGAGGACGATCTAGAAACGGAGGCTGATAGAGAAACGGAGGCCGATCTGGAAACTGAAGCCGATGGAAAAACGGAAACCGATCTGGAAATAAAAGCCGATTGAAAAACGGGGGCCGATTTGGAAACAGAGGCCGATAAAGAAACGGATGCCAATCTGGAAACGGAATCTGATGAAGAAACGGAGGCCAATCTGGAAACGGAGGCCGATGGAGAAGCGGAGGCCGATCTGTAAACGAAAGCCGATAGAGGAACGGATGCCGATCTGGAAACGGAGGACGATGGAGAAACGGAGGCCGATCTGTAAACGGAAGCCGATAGAGGAACGGATGCCGATCTGGAAACGAAGGACGAAAGAGAAACGGAGGCCGATGGAGAAACGGAGGCCGATTTGGATAAGGAAGGTAATGGAGAAACGGAGGCCAATCTGGAGACAGGTGCCGATGGAGAAACGGAGGCCTATCTGGAAACGGAGACCGATGGAGAAGCGGAGACCAATCTTGAAACGGAGGCCGATGGAGAAACGTGGCCGATCTGGAAACAGAGGCCGATGGAGAAACGGAGGCCGATCTGGAAACGGCAGCCGATGGAGAAACGGAGGCCGATCTGAAAACGGAAGCCGATGGAGAAACGGAAGCCTATATGGGAACGGAGGCCAATGGAGAAACCGAGGCCGATCTGGAAACGGACGCCGATGGAGAAACGGAGGCCGATCTGGAAAGGTAGGTCGATGGAGAAGCGGAGGCCGATCTGGAAACGGAGGCCGATAGAAAAACGGAGGCCGATATAGAAACCGAGGCCGGTGGAGAAACGGAGGACAATCTGAGACCGGAAGCCGATAGAGAAACGGAGCCGATATGGAAACGGAGGCCGATGGAGGAATGGAGCCCGGTCAGGAAACGGAGGCCGACAGAGAACCGGAGGCCGATCTGCAAACGGGGGCTGATAGAGAAACGGAGGCCGATCTGGAAACGGAGGCCGATGGAGAAACGGAGGCCAATCTGGAAACGAAGACCGAAGGAGAAACATGGCCCGATCTGGAAACGGAGGCCGATGGAGAAACGGAGGCCAATCTGGAAACGAAGGCGGATGGAGAAACGGAGGCCGATCTGAAAACGGGGACCAATAGAGAAACGGAGGCCGATCTGAAAACGGAGGCCCATGAAGAAACGGAGGCCGATCAGGAAACAGAAGCCGATGGAAAAACGGAGGCCGATCTGGAAACGGAGGCCGATGGAGAAATGGAGGCCAATCAGGAAACGAAGGCCGATGGAAAAACTGAGCCCGATTAGGAAACGGAGGCCGATAGAGAAACGGAGGCCGATCTGAAAACGATGGCCCATGAAGAAACGAAGGCCCATGAAAAAACGAAGGCCGATCAAGAAACAGGCCGATGGAGAAACGGAAGCAGATCTAGAAATAGAGGCCAATAAAAAAACGGAGGATGATCTGGAAACGGAGGTCGATGGAGAAACGGAGCACGATCTGGAAACGAAGGCCGATGGAGAAACAAAACCCGATCTGAAAACGGAGGCCGATCTGGAGACGGAGGTCGATGGAGAAACGGAGCACGATCTGGAAACGAAGGCCGATGGAGAAACAAAACCCGATCTGGAAACGGAGGCCCATGAAGAAACGGTGGCCGATCTGAAAACGGAGGCCCATGAAAAAACGGAAGCCGATCAGGAAACGAAGGCCGATGGAGAAACAAAGACCGATCTGGAAACGGAGGCCGATGGAGAAACGGAGGCCAATCTGGAAACGAAGGCCGATGGAGAAACAAAACCCGATCTGGAAACGGAGGCCGATGAAGAAACGGAGGCTGATTTGAAAAAAGAGGCTCATGAAAAAACGGAGGCCGATCAGCAAACAGGGGCCGATGGAGAATCGGAAGCCGATCCGGAAACGGAGGCCGATGGAGAAACGGAGGCCGATCTGGAAACGGAGGCCGATGGAGAAACAGAGGCCGATCTGGAAACGGAGGCCGATAGACAATCGGAGGCCGATCTGGAGACAGAGGCCGATGGAGAAACAGAGGCCGATCTGGAAACGGAGGCCGATAGACAATCGGAGGCCGATCTGGAGACGGAGGCCGATAGACAATCGGAGGCCGATCTGGAGACGGAGGCCGATGGAGAAACGGAGGCCGATCTGGAAACGGAGGCCTATGGAGAAACAAAGGCCGATCTGGAAACGGAGGCCGATGAAGAAACGGAGGCCGATCTGAAAACGGAGGCTCATGAAGAACCGGAGGCCAATCAGGAAACAGGGGCCGATGGAGAAACGGAGGCCGATCTGGAGACGGAGGCCTATGGAGAAACAGAGGCCGATCTGGAAACGGAGGCCGATGGAGAAACGGAGGACGATCTAGAAACGGAGGCTGATAGAGAAACGTAGGCCGATCTGGAAACGGAAACCGATGGAGAAACGGAAACCGATCTGGAAACGAAGGCCGATAAAGAAACGGAGGCCGATCTGGAAACGGAAGCCGATGGAAAAACGGAAACCGATCTGGAAACGAAGGCCGATGGAGAAACGGAAATCGATTTGAAAACGGAGGCCCATGGAGAAACGGAGGCCGATCTGGAAACGGAGGCCGATGGAGAAACGGAAGCCGATCTGGAAACGGAAGCCGATTGAAAACGGGGTCCGATTTGGAAACAGAGGCCGATAAAGAACCGGATGCCAATCTGGAAACGGAGGCTGATGAAGAAACGGAGGCCAATCTGGAAACGGAGGCCGATGGAGAAACGGAGGCCGATCTGTAAACGGAGGCCGATAAAGAAACGGAGGCCGATCTGGAAACGGAAGCCGATGGAAAAACGGAAACCGATCTGGAAACGAAGGCCGATGGAGAACCGGAAATCGATTTGAAAACGGAGGCCCATGGAGAAACGGAGGCCGATCTGGAAACAGAGGTCGATAAAAAACGAGGCCGATCTGGAAACGGAGGCCGATGGAGAAACGGAAGCCGATCTGGAAACGGAAGCCGATAAAGAAACGGAGACCGATCTGGAACCAGAGGTCAATAAAAAAACGAGGCCGATCAGAAAACGGAGGCCGATGGAGAAACGGAAGCCGATCTGGAAACGGAAACCGATAAAGAAACGGAGCCCGGTCTGGAAACGGAAGCCGATGGAGAAACGGAGGCCGATCTGGAAAAGGAAGCTAATGGAGAAACGGAGGCCAATCTGGAAATGGAGGCCGATGGAGAAACGGAAGCCGATCTGGAAACGGAAGCCGATAGAGAAACGGATGCCGATCTGGAAACGGAGGCCGATGGAGAAAGGGAGGCCGATCTGGAAACGGAAGCCGATAGAGGAACGGATGCCGATCTGGAAACGGAGGACGAAAGAGAAACGGAGGCCGATGGAGAAACGGAGGCCGATCTGGATAAGGAAGGTAATGGAGAAACGGAGGCCAATCTGGAGACAGGTGCCGATGGAGAAACGGAGGCCTATCTGGAAACGGAGGCCGATGGAGAAGCGGAGACCAATCTTGAAACGGAGGCCGATGGAGAAACGTGGCCGATCTGGAAACAGAGGCCGATGGAGAAACGGAGGCCGGTCTGGAAACGGCAGCCGATGGAGAAACGGAGGCCGATCTGAAACCGGAAGCCGATGGAGAAACGGAAGCCTATATGGGAACGGAGGCCAATGGAGAAACCGAGGCCGATCTGGAAACGGACGCCGATGGAGAAACGGAGGCCTATCTGGAAACGGAGGCCGATAGAGAAACGTGGCCGATCTGGAAACAGAGGCCGATGGAGAAACGGAGGCCGATCTGGAAACGGCAGCCGATGGAGAAACGGAGGCCGATCTGAAACCGGAAGCCGATGGAGAAACGGAAGCCTATATGGGAACGGAGGCCAATGGAGAAACCGAGGCCGATCTGGAAACGGACGCCGATGGAGAAACGGAGGCCGATCTGGAAAGGTAGGCCGATGGAAAAGCGGAGGCCGATCTAGAAACGGAGGCCGATGGAGATGCGGAGTCCAATATAGAAACGGAGGCCGATAGAAAAACGGAGGCCGATGGAGGAATGAAGCCCGGTCAGGAAACGGAGGCCGACAGAGAACCGGAGGCCCATCTGCAAACGGGGGCTGATAGAGAAACGGAGGCCGATCTGGAAACGGAGGCCGATGGAGAAACGGAGGCCAATCTGGAAACGAAGACCGATGGAGAAACAGAGCCCGATCTGGAAA
Source organism: Agriotes lineatus (assembly GCA_940337035.1). NCBI lineage: Eukaryota > Metazoa > Arthropoda > Insecta > Coleoptera > Elateridae > Agriotes > Agriotes lineatus. The sequence goes on along the minus strand of CALNHX010002493.1, from coordinate 157,165 downwards.
CGGAGGCCGATGGAGAAACGGAGGCCAATCTGGAAACGAAGGCGGATGGAGAAACGGAGGCCGATCTGAAAACGGGGACCAATAGAGAAACGGAGGCCGATCTGAAAACGGAGGCCCATGAAGAAACGGAGGCCGATCAGGAAACAGAAGCCGATGGAGAAACGGAGGCCGATCTGGAAACGGAGGCCGATGGAGAAACGGAGGCCAATCTGGAAACGAAGGCCGATGAAAAAACTGAGCCCGATTAGGAAACGGAGGCCGATAGAGAAACGGAGGCCGATCTGAAAACGAAGGCCCATGAAGAAACGAAGGCCCATGAAGAAACAAAGGCCGATCAAGAAACAGGCCGATGGAGAAACGGAAGCAGATCTAGAAACAGAGGCCAATAAAAAAACGGAGGATGATCTGGAAACGGAGGCCGATGGAGAAACAAAACCCGATCTGAAAACGGAGGCCGATCTGGAAACGGAGGTCGATGGCGAAACGGAGCACGATCTGGAAACGAAGGCCGATGGAGAAACAAAACCCGATCTGGAAACGGAGGCCGATGAAGAAACGGTGGCCGATCTGAAAACGGAGGCCCATGAAAAAACGGAAGCCGATCAGGAAACGAAGGCCGATGGAGAAACAAAGACCGATCTGGAAACGGAGACCGATGGAGAAACGGAGGCCAATCTGGAAACGAAGGCCGATGGAGAAACAAAACCCGATCTGGAAACGGAGGCCGATGAAGAAACGGAGGCCGATCTGAAAAAAGAGGCTCATGAAGAAACGGAAGCCGATCAGCAAACAGGGGCCGATGGAGAATCGGAAGCCGATCCGGAAACGGAGGCCGATGGAGAAACGGAGGCCGATCTGGAAACGGAGGCCGATGGAGAAACAGAGGCCGATCTGGAAACGGAGGCCGATAGACAATCGGAGGCCGATCTGGAGACGGAGGCCGATAGACAATCGGAGGCCGATCTGGAGACGGAGGCCGATGGAGAAACGGAGGCCGATCTGGAAACGGAGGCTTATGGAGAAACAAAGGCCGATCTGGAAAGGGAGGCCGATGGAGAAACGGAAGCCAATCTGAAAACGAAGGCCGATGGAGAAACAAAACCCGATCTGGAAATGGAGGCCGATGAAGAAACGGAGGCCGATCTGAAAACGGAGGCTTATGAAGAAACGGAGGCTAATCAGGAAACAGGGGCCGATGGAGAAACGGAGGCCGATCTGGAGACGGAGGCCTATGGAGAAACAGAGGCCGATCTGGAAACGGAGGCCGATGGAGAAACGGAGGACGATCTAGAAACGGAGGCTGATAGAGAAACGGAGGCCGATCTGGAAACGGAAGCCGATGGAAAAACGGAAACCGATCTGGAAATAAAAGCCGATTGAAAAACGGGGGCCGATTTGGAAACAGAGGCCGATAAAGAAACGGATGCCAATCTGGAAACGGAATCTGATGAAGAAACGGAGGCCAATCTGGAAACGGAGGCCGATGGAGAAGCGGAGGCCGATCTGTAAACGAAAGCCGATAGAGGAACGGATGCCGATCTGGAAACGGAGGACGATGGAGAAACGGAGGCCGATCTGTAAACGGAAGCCGATAGAGGAACGGATGCCGATCTGGAAACGAAGGACGAAAGAGAAACGGAGGCCGATGGAGAAACGGAGGCCGATTTGGATAAGGAAGGTAATGGAGAAACGGAGGCCAATCTGGAGACAGGTGCCGATGGAGAAACGGAGGCCTATCTGGAAACGGAGACCGATGGAGAAGCGGAGACCAATCTTGAAACGGAGGCCGATGGAGAAACGTGGCCGATCTGGAAACAGAGGCCGATGGAGAAACGGAGGCCGATCTGGAAACGGCAGCCGATGGAGAAACGGAGGCCGATCTGAAAACGGAAGCCGATGGAGAAACGGAAGCCTATATGGGAACGGAGGCCAATGGAGAAACCGAGGCCGATCTGGAAACGGACGCCGATGGAGAAACGGAGGCCGATCTGGAAAGGTAGGTCGATGGAGAAGCGGAGGAAGATCTGGAAACGGAGGCCGATAGAAAAACGGAGGCCGATATAGATACCGAGGCCGGTGGAGAAACGGAGGACAATCTGAGACCGGAAGCCGATAGAGAAACGGAGCCGATATGGAAACGGAGGCCGATGGAGGAATGGAGCCCGGTCAGGAAACGGAGGCCGACAGAGAACCGGAGGCCGATCTGCAAACGGGGGCTGATAGAGAAACGGAGGCCGATCTGGAAACGGAGGCCGATGGAGAAACGGAGGCCAATCTGGAAACGAAGACCGAAGGAGAAACAGAGCCCGATCTGGAAACGGAGGCCGATGGAGAAACGGAGGCCAATCTGGAAACGAAGGCGGATGGAGAAACGGAGGCCGATCTGAAAACGGGGACCAATAGAGAAACGGAGGCCGATCTGAAAACGGAGGCCCATGAAGAAACGGAGGCCGATCAGGAAACAGAAGCCGATGGAAAAACGGAGGCCGATCTGGAAACGGAGGCCGATGGAGAAATGGAGGCCAATCAGGAAACGAAGGCCGATGGAAAAACTGAGCCCGATTAGGAAACGGAGGCCGATAGAGAAACGGAGGCCGATCTGAAAACGATGGCCCATGAAGAAACGAAGGCCCATGAAAAAACGAAGGCCGATCAAGAAACAGGCCGATGGAGAAACGGAAGCAGATCTAGAAATAGAGGCCAATAAAAAAACGGAGGATGATCTGGAAACGGAGGTCGATGGAGAAACGGAGCACGATCTGGAAACGAAGGCCGATGGAGAAACAAAACCCGATCTGAAAACGGAGGCCGATCTGGAGACGGACGTCGATGGAGAAACGGAGCACGATCTGGAAACGAAGGCCGATGGAGAAACAAAACCCGATCTGGAAACGGAGGCCCATGAAGAAACGGTGGCCGATCTGAAAACGGAGGCCCATGAAAAAACGGAAGCCGATCAGGAAACGAAGGCCGATGGAGAAACAAAGACCGATCTGGAAACGGAGGCCGATGGAGAAACGGAGGCCAATCTGGAAACGAAGGCCGATGGAGAAACAAAACCCGATCTGGAAACGGAGGCCGATGAAGAAACGGAGGCTGATTTGAAAAAAGAGGCTCATGAAAAAACGGAGGCCGATCAGCAAACAGGGGCCGATGGAGAATCGGAAGCCGATCCGGAAACGGAGGCCGATGGAGAAACGGAGGCCGATCTGGAAACGGAGGCCGATGGAGAAACAGAGGCCGATCTGGAAACGGAGGCCGATAGACAATTGGAGGCCGATCTGGAGACAGAGGCCGATGGAGAAACAGAGGCCGATCTGGAAACGGAGGCCGATAGACAATCGGAGGCCGATCTGGAGACGGAGGCCGATAGACAATCGGAGGCCGATCTGGAGACGGAGGCCGATGGAGAAACGGAGGCCGATCTGGAAACGGAGGCCTATGGAGAAACAAAGGCCGATCTGGAAACGGAGGCCGATGAAGAAACGGAGGCCGATCTGAAAACGGAGGCTCATGAAGAACCGGAGGCCAATCAGGAAACAGGGGCCGATGGAGAAACGGAGGCCGATCTGGAGACGGAGGCCTATGGAGAAACAGAGGCCGATCTGGAAACGGAGGCCGATGGAGAAACGGAGGACGATCTAGAAACGGAGGCTGATAGAGAAACGTAGGCCGATCTGGAAACGGAAACCGATGGAGAAACGGAAACCGATCTGGAAACGAAGGCCGATAAAGAAACGGAGGCCGATCTGGAAACGGAAGCCGATGGAAAAACGGAAACCGATCTGGAAACGAAGGCCGATGGAGAAACGGAAATCGATTTGAAAACGGAGGCCCATGGAGAAACGGAGGCCGATCTGGAAACGGAGGCCGATGGAGAAACGGAAGCCGATCTGGAAACGGAAGCCGATTGAAAACGGGGTCCGATTTGGAAACAGAGGCCGATAAAGAACCGGATGCCAATCTGGAAACGGAGGCTGATGAAGAAACGGAGGCCAATCTGGAAACGGAGGCCGATGGAGAAACGGAGGCCGATCTGTAAACGGAGGCCGATAAAGAAACGGAGGCCGATCTGGAAACGGAAGCCGATGGAAAAACGGAAACCGATCTGGAAACGAAGGCCGATGGAGAACCGGAAATCGATTTGAAAACGGAGGCCCATGGAGAAACGGAGGCCGATCTGGAAACAGAGGTCGATAAAAAACGAGGCCGATCTGGAAACGGAGGCCGATGGAGAAACGGAAGCCGATCTGGAAACGGAAGCCGATAAAGAAACGGAGACCGATCTGGAACCAGAGGTCAATAAAAAAACGAGGCCGATCAGAAAACGGAGGCCGATGGAGAAACGGAAGCCGATCTGGAAACGGAAACCGATAAAGAAACGGAGCCCGGTCTGGAAACGGAAGCCGATGGAGAAACGGAGGCCGATCTGGAAAAGGAAGCTAATGGAGAAACGGAGGCCAATCTGGAAATGGAGGCCGATGGAGAAACGGAAGCCGATCTGGAAACGGAAGCCGATAGAGAAACGGATGCCGATCTGGAAACGGAGGCCGATGGAGAAAGGGAGGCCGATCTGGAAACGGAAGCCGATAGAGGAACGGATGCCGATCTGGAAACGGAGGACGAAAGAGAAACGGAGGCCGATGGAGAAACGGAGGCCGATCTGGATAAGGAAGGTAATGGAGAAACGGAGGCCAATCTGGAGACAGGTGCCGATGGAGAAACGGAGGCCTATCTGGAAACGGAGGCCGATGGAGAAGCGGAGACCAATCTTGAAACGGAGGCCGATGGAGAAACGTGGCCGATCTGGAAACAGAGGCCGATGGAGAAACGGAGGCCGGTCTGGAAACGGCAGCCGATGGAGAAACGGAGGCCGATCTGAAACCGGAAGCCGATGGAGAAACGGAAGCCTATATGGGAACGGAGGCCAATGGAGAAACCGAGGCCGATCTGGAAACGGACGCCGATGGAGAAACGGAGGCCGATCTGGAAAGGTAGGCCGATGGAAAAGCGGAGGCCGATCTAGAAACGGAGGCCGATGGAGATGCGGAGTCCAATATAGAAACGGAGGCCGATAGAAAAACGGAGGCCGATATAGAAACCGAGGCCGGTGGAGAAACGGAGGACAATCTGAGACCGGAAGCCGATAGAGAAACGGAGCCGATATGGAAACGGAGGCCGATGGAGGAATGGAGCCCGGTCAGGAAACGGAGGCCGACAGAGAACCGGAGGCCGATCTGCAAACGGGGGCTGATAGAGAAACGGAGGCCGATCTGGAAACGGAGTCCGATGGAGAAACGGAGGCCAATCTGGAAACGAAGACCGATGGAGAAACAGAGCCCGATCTGGAAACGGAGGCCGATGGAGAAACGGAGGCCAATCTGGAAACGAAGGCGGATGGAGAAACGGAGGCCGATCTGAAAACGGGGACCAATAGAGAAACGGAGGCCGATCTGAAAACGGAGGCCCATGAAGAAACGGAGGCCGATCAGGAAACAGAAGCCGATGGAGAAACGGAGGCCGATCTGGAAACGGAGGCCGATGGAGAAACGGAAATCGATTTGAAAACGGAGGCCCATGGAGAAACGGAGGCCGATCTGGAAACGGAGGCCGATGGAGAAACGGAAGCCGATCTGGAAACGGAAGCCGATTGAAAACGGGGTCCGATTTGGAAACAGAGGCCGATAAAGAACCGGATGCCAATCTGGAAACGGAGGCTGATGAAGAAACGGAGGCCAATCAGGAAACGGAGGCCGATGGAGAAACGGAGGCCGATCTGTAAACGGAGGCCGATAAAGAAACGGAGGCCGATCTGGAAACGGAAGCCGATGGAAAAACGGAAACCGATCTGGAAACGAAGGCCGATGGAGAACCGGAAATCGATTTGAAAACGGAGGCCCATGGAGAAACGGAGGCCGATCTGGAAACAGAGGTCGATAAAAAACGAGGCCGATCTGGAAACGGAGGCCGATGGAGAAACGGAAGCCGATCTGGAAACGGAAGCCGATAAAGAAACGGAGACCGATCTGGAAACAGAGGTCAATAAAAAAACGAGGCCGATCAGAAAACGGAGGCCGATGGAGAAACGGAAGCCGATCTGGAAACGGAAACCGATAAAGAAACGGAGCCCGGTCTGGAAACGGAAGCCGATGGAGAAACGGAGGCCGATCTGGAAAAGGAAGCTAATGGAGAAACGGAGGCCAATCTGGAAATGGAGGCCGATGGAGAAACGGAAGCCGATCTGGAAACGGAAGCCGATAGAGAAACGGATGCCGATCTGGAAACGGAGGCCGATGGAGAAAGGGAGGCCGATCTGGAAACGGAAGCCGATAGAGGAACGGATGCCGATCTGGAAACGGAGGACGAAAGAGAAACGGAGGCCGATGGAGAAACGGAGGCCGATCTGGATAAGGAAGGTAATGGAGAAACAGAGGCCAATCTGGAGACAGGTGCCGATGGAGAAACGGAGGCCTATCTGGAAACGGAGGCCGATGGAGAAGCGGAGACCAATCTTGAAACGGAGGCCGATGGAGAAACGTGGCCGATCTGGAAACAGAGGCCGATGGAGAAACGGAGGCCGGTCTGGAAACGGCAGCCGATGGAGAAACGGAGGCCGATCTGAAACCGGAAGCCGATGGAGAAACGGAAGCCTATATGGGAACGGAGGCCAATGGAGAAACCGAGGCCGATCTGGAAACGGACGCCGATGGAGAAACGGAGGCCGATCTGGAAAGGTAGGCCGATGGAAAAGCGGAGGCCGATCTAGAAACGGAGGCCGATGGAGATGCGGAGTCCAATAAACCGAGGCCGGTGGAGAAACGGAGGACAATCTGAGACCGGAAGCCGATAGAGAAACGGAGCCGATATGGAAACGGAGGCCGATGGAGGAATGGAGCCCGGTCAGGAAACGGAGGCCGACAGAGAACCGGAGGCCGATCTGCAAACGGGGGCTGATAGAGAAACGGAGGCCGATCTGGAAACGGAGTCCGATGGAGAAACGGAGGCCAATCTGGAAACGAAGACCGATGGAGAAACAGAGCCCGATCTGGAAACGGAGGCCGATGGAGAAACGGAGGCCAATCTGGAAACGAAGGCGGATGGAGAAACGGAGGCCGATCTGAAAACGGGGACCAATAGAGAAACGGAGGCCGATCTGAAAACGGAGGCCCATGAAGAAACGGAGGCCGATCAGGAAACAGAAGCCGATGGAGAAACGGAGGCCGATCTGGAAACGGAGGCCGATGGAGAAACGGAGGCCAATCTGGAAACGAAGGCCGATGAAAAAACTGAGCCCGATTAGGAAACGGAGGCCGATAGAGAAACGGAGGCCGATCTGAAAACGAAGGCCCATGAAGAAACGAAGGCCCATGAAGAAACGAAGGCCGATCAAGAAACAGGCCGATGGAGAAACGGAAGCAGATCTAGAAACAGAGGCCAATAAAAAAACGGAGGATGATCTGGAAACGGAGGCCGATGGAGAAACAAAACCCGATCTGAAAACGGAGGCCAATCTGAAAACGGAGGTCGATGGAGAAACGGAGCACGATCTGGAAACGAAGGCCGATGGAGAAACAAAACCCGATCTGGAAACGGAGGCCGATGAAGAAACGGTGGCCGATCTGAAAACGGAGGCCCATGAAAAAACGGAAGCCGATCAGGAAACGAAGGCCGATGGAGAAACAAAGACCGATCTGGAAACGGAGGCCGATGGAGAAACGGAGGCCAATCTGGAAACGAAGGCCGATGGAGAAACAAAACCCGATCTGGAAACGGAGGCCGATGAAGAAACGGAGGCCGATCTGAAAAAAGAGGCTCATGAAGAAACGGAGGCCGATCAGCAAACAGGGGCCGATGGAGAATCGGAAGCCGATCCGGAAACGGAGGCCGATGGAGAAACGGAGGCCGATCTGGAAACGGAGGCCGATGGAGAAACAGAGGCCGATCTGGAAACGGAGGCCGATAGACAATCGGAGGCCGATCTGGAGACGGAGGCCGATAGACAATCGGAGGCCGATCTGGAGACGGAGGCCGATGGAGAAACGGAGGCCGATCTGGAAACGGAGGCCTATGGAGAAACAAAGGCCGATCTGGAAAGGGAGGCCGATGGAGAAACGGAAGCCAATCTGAATACGAAGGCCGATGGAGAAACAAAACCCGATCTGGAAACGGAGGCCGTTGAAGAAACGGAGGCCGATCTGAAAACGGAGGCTCATGAAGAAACGGAGGCCAATCGGGAAACAGGGGCCGATGGAGAAACGGAGGCCGATCTGGAGACGGAGGCCTATGGAGAAACAGAGGCAGATCTGGAAACGGAGGCCGATGGAGAAACGGAGGACGATCTAGAAACGGAGGCTGATAGAAAAACGGAGGCCGATCTGGAAACGGAAGCCGATGGAAAAACGGAAACCGATCTGGAAATAAAAGCCGATTGAAAAACGGGGGCCGATTTGGAAACAGAGGCCGATAAAGAAACGGATGCCAATCTGGAAACGGAATCTGATGAAGAAACGGAGGCCAATCTGGAACCGGAGGCCGATGGAGAAGCGGAGGCCGATCTGTAAACGGAAGCCGATAGAGGAACGGATGCCGATCTGGAAACGGAGGACGATGGAGAAACGGAGGCCGATCTGTAAACGGAAGCCGATAGAGGAACGGATGCCGATCTGGAAACGAAGGACGAAAGAGAAACGGAGGCCGATGGAGAAACGGAGGCCGATCTGGATAAGGAAGGTAATGGAGAAACGGAGGCCAATCTGGAGACAGGTGCCGATGGAGAAACGGAGGCCTATCTGGAAACGGAGACCGATGGAGAAGCGGAGACCAATCTTGAAACGGAGGCCGATGGAGAAACGTGGCCGATCTGGAAACAGAGGCCAATGGAGAAACCGAGGCCGATCTGGAAACGGACGCCGATGGAGAAACGGAGGCCGATCTGGAAAGGTAGGCCGATGGAGAAGCAGAGGCCGATCTGGAAACGGAGGCCGATGGAGAAGCGGAGTCCAATATAGAAACGGAGGCCGATAGAAAAACGGAGGCCGATATAGAAACCGAGGCCGATGGAGGAATGGAGCCCGGTCAGGAAACGGAGGCCGACAGAGAACCGGAGGCCGATCTGCAAACGGGGGCTGATTGAGAAACGGAGGCCGATCTGGAAACGGAGGCCGATGGAGAAACGGAGGCCAATCTGGAAACGAAGACCGATGGAGAAACAAAACCCGATCTGAAAACGGAGGCCGATCTGGAGACGGAGGTCGATGGAGAAACGGAGCACGATCTGGAAACGAAGGCCGATGGAGAAACAAAACCCGATCTGGAAACGGAGGCCCATGAAGAAACGGTGGCCGATCTGAAAACGGAGGCCCATGAAAAAACGGAGGCCGATCTGGAAACGGAGGCCGATGGAGAAACGGAGGACAATCTGAGACCGGAAGCCGATAGAGAAACGGAGCCGATATGGAAACGGAGGCCGATGGAGGAATGGAGCCCGGTCAGGAAACGGAGGCCGACAGAGAACCGGAGGCCGATCTGCAAACGGGGGCTGATAGAGAAACGGAGGCCGATCTGGAAACGGAGGCCGATGGAGAAACGGAAGCCGATCTGGAAACGGAAACCGATAAAGAAACGGAGCCCGGTCTGGAAACGGAAGCCGATGGAGAAACGGAGGCCGATCTGGAAAAGGAAGCTAATGGAGAAACGGAGGCCAATCTGGAAATGGAGGTAGATGGAGAAACGGAAGCCGATCTGGAAAAGGAAGCCGATAGAGAAACGGATGCCGATCTGGAAACGGAGGCCGATGGAGAAAGGGAGGCCGATCTGGAAACGGAAGCCGATAGAGGAACGGATGCCGATCTGGAAACGGAGGACGAAAGAGAAACGGAGGCCGATGGAGAAACGGAGGCCGATCTGGATAAGGAAGGTAATGGAGAAACAGAGGCCAATCTGGAGACAGGTGCCGATGGAGAAACGGAGGCCTATCTGGAAACGGAGGCCGATGGAGAAGCGGAGACCAATCTTGAAACGGAGGCCGATGGAGAAACGTGGCCGATCTGGAAACAGAGGCCGATGGAGAAACGGAGGCCGGTCTGGAAACGGCAGCCGATGGAGAAACGGAGGCCGATCTGAAACCGGAAGCCGATGGAGAAACGGAAGCCTATATGGGAACGGAGGCCAATGGAGAAACCGAGGCCGATCTGGAAACGGACGCCGATGGAGAAACGGAGGCCGATCTGGAAAGGTAGGCCGATGGAAAAGCGGAGGCCGATCTAGAAACGGAGGCCGATGGAGATGCGGAGTCCAATATAGAAACGGAGGCCGATAGAAAAACGGAGGCCGATATAGAAACCGAGGCCGGTGGAGAAACGGAGGACAATCTGAGACCGGAAGCCGATAGAGAAACGGAGCCGATATGGAAACGGAGGCCGATGGAGGAATGGAGCCCGGTCAGGAAACGGAGGCCGACAGAGAACCGGAGGCCGATCTGCAAACGGGGGCTGATAGAGAAACGGAGGCCGATCTGGAAACGGAGTCCGATGGAGAAACGGAGGCCAATCTGGAAACGAAGACCGATGGAGAAACAGAGCCCGATCTGGAAACGGAGGCCGATGGAGAAACGGAGGCCAATCTGGAAACGAAGGCGGATGGAGAAACGGAGGCCGATCTGAAAACGGGGACCAATAGAGAAACGGAGGCCGATCTGAAAACGGAGGCCCATGAAGAAACGGAGGCCGATCAGGAAACAGAAGCCGATGGAGAAACGGAGGCCGATCTGGAAACGGAGGCCGATGGAGAAACGGAGGCCAATCTGGAAACGAAGGCCGATGAAAAAACTGAGCCCGATTAGGAAACGGAGGCCGATAGAGAAACGGAGGCCGATCTGAAAACGAAGGCCCATGAAGAAACGAAGGCCCATGAAGAAACGAAGGCCGATCAAGAAACAGGCCGATGGAGAAACGGAAGCAGATCTAGAAACAGAGGCCAATAAAAAAACGGAGGATGATCTGGAAACGGAGGCCGATGGAGAAACAAAACCCGATCTCAAAACGGAGGCCGATCTGGAAACGGAGGTCGATGGAGAAACGGAGCACGATCTGGAAACGAAGGCCGATGGAGAAACAAAACCCGATCTGGAAACGGAGGCCGATGAAGAAACGGTGGCCGATCTGAAAACGGAGGCCCATGAAAAAACGGAAGCCGATCAGGAAACGAAGGCCGATGGAGAAACAAAGACCGATCTGGAAACGGAGGCCGATGGAGAAACGGAGGCCAATCTGGAAACGAAGGCCGATGGAGAAACAAAACCCGATCTGGAAACGGAGGCCGATGAAGAAACGGAGGCCGATCTGAAAAAAGAGGCTCATGAAGAAACGGAGGCCGATCAGCAAACAGGGGCCGATGGAGAATCGGAAACCGATCCGGAAACGGAGGCCGATGGAGAAACGGAGGCCGATCTGGAAACGGAGGCCGATGGAGAAACAGAGGCCGATCTGGAAACGGAGGCCGATAGACAATCGGAGGCCGATCTGGAGACGGAGGCCGATAGACAATCGGAGGCCGATCTGGAGACGGAGGCCGATGGAGAAACGGAGGCCGATCTGGAAACGGAGGCCTATGGAGAAACAAAGGCCGATCTGGAAAGGGAGGCCGATGGAGAAACGGAAGCCAATCTGAAAACGAAGGCCGATGGAGAAACAAAACCCGATCTGGAAACGGAGGCCGTTGAAGAAACGGAGGCCGATCTGAAAACGGAGGCTCATGAAGAAACGGAGGCCAATCGGGAAACAGGGGCCGATGGAGAAACGGAGGCCGATCTGGAGACGGAGGCCTATGGAGAAACAGCGGCAGATCTGGAAACGGAGGCCGATGGAGAAACGGAGGACGATCTAGAAACGGAGGCTGATAGAAAAACGGAGGCCGATCTGGAAACGGAAGCCGATGGAAAAACGGAAACCGATCTGGAAATAAAAGCCGATTGAAAAACGGGGGCCGATTTGGAAACAGAGGCCGATAAAGAAACGGATGCCAATCTGGAAACGGAATCTGATGAAGAAACGGAGGCCAATCTGGAACCGGAGGCCGATGGAGAAGCGGAGGCCGATCTGTAAACGGAAGCCGATAGAGGAACGGATGCCGATCTGGAAACGGAGGACGATGGAGAAACGGAGGCCGATCTGTAAACGGAAGCCGATAGAGGAACGGATGCCGTTCTGGAAACGAAGGACGAAAGAGAAACGGAGGCCGATGGAGAAACGGAGGCCGATCTGGATAAGGAAGGTAATGGAGAAACGGAGGCCAATCTGGAGACAGGTGCCGATGGAGAAACGGAGGCCTATCTGGAAACGGAGACCGATGGAGAAGCGGAGACCAATCTTGAAACGGAGGCCGATGGAGAAACGTGGCCGATCTGGAAACAGAGGCCAATGGAGAAACCGAGGCCGATCTGGAAACGGACGCCGATGGAGAAACGGAGGCCGATCTGGAAAGGTAGGCCGATGGAGAAGCAGAGGCCGATCTGGAAACGGAGGCCGATGGAGAAGCGGAGTCCAATATAGAAACGGAGGCCGATAGAAAAACGGAGGCCGATATAGAAACCGAGGCCGATGGAGGAATGGAGCCCGGTCAGGAAACGGAGGCCGACAGAGAACCGGAGGCCGATCTGCAAACGGGGGCTGATAGAGAAACGGAGGCCGATCTGGAAACGGAGGCCGATGGAGAAACGGAGGCCAATCTGGAAACGAAGACCGATGGAGAAACAAAACCCGATCTGAAAACGGAGGCCGATCTGGAGACGGAGGTCGATGGAGAAACGGAGCACGATCTGGAAACGAAGGCCGATGGAGAAACAAAACCCGATCTGGAAACGGAGGCCCATGAAGAAACGGTGGCCGATCTGAAAACGGAGGCCCATGAAAAAACGGAGGCCGATCTGGAAACGGAGGCCGATGGAGAAACGGAGGACAATCTGAGACCGGAAGCCGATAGAGAAACGGAGCCGATATGGAAACGGAGGCCGATGGAGGAATGGAGCCCGGTCAGGAAACGGAGACCGACAGAGAACCGGAGGCCGATCTGCAAACGGGGGCTGATAGAGAAACGGAGGCCGATCTGGAAACGGAGGCCGATGGAGAAACGGAGGCCAATCTGGAAACGAAGACCGATGGAGAAACAGAGCCCGATCTGGAAACGGAGGCCGATGGAGAAACGGAGGCCAATCTGGAAACGAAGGCGGATGGAGAAACGGAGGCCGATCTGAAAACGGGGACCAATAGAGAAACGGAGGCCGATCTGAAAACGGAGGCCCATGTAGAAACGGAGGCCGATCAGGAAACAGAAGCCGATGGAAAAACGGAGGCCGATCTGGAAACGGAGGCCGATGGAGAAATGGAGGCCAATCAGGAAACGAAGGCCGATGGAAAAACTGAGCCCGATTAGGAAACGGAGGCCGATAGAGAAACGGAGGCCGATCTGAATACGATAGCCCATGAAGAAACGAAGGCCCATGAAAAAACGAAGGCCGATCAAGAAACAGGCCGATGGAGAAACGGAAGCAGATCTAGAAACAGAGGCCTATGGAGAAACAGAGGCCGATCTGAAAACGATGGCCCATGAAGAAACGAAGGCCCATGAAAAAACGAAGGCCGATCAAGAAACAGGCCGATGGAGAAACGGAAGCAGATCTAGAAACAGAGGCCAATAAAAAAACGGAGGATGATCTGGAAACGGAGGCCGATGGAGAAACAAAACCCGATCTGAAAACGGAGGCCGATCTGGAGACGGAGGTCGATGGAGAAACGGAGCACGATCTGGAAACGAAGGCCGATGGAGAAACAAAACCCGATCTGAAAACGGAGGCCCATGAAGAAACGGTGGCCGATCTGAAAACGGAGGCCCATGAAAAAACGGAAGCCGATCAGGAAACGAAGGCCGATGGAGAAACAAAGACCGATCTGGAAACGGAGGCCGATGGAGAAACGGAGGCCGATCTGGAGACGGAGGCCGATAGACAATCGGAGGCCGATCTGGAGACGGAGGCCGATGGAGAAACGGAGGCCGATCTGGAAACGGAGGCCTATGGAGAAACAAAGGCCGATCTGGAAAGGGAGGCCGATGGAGAAAAGGAAGCCAATCTGAAAACGAAGGCCGATGGAGAAACAAAACCCGATCTGGAAACGGAGGCCGATGAAGAAACGGAGGCCGATCTGAAAACGGAGGCTCATGAAGAAACGGAGGCCAATCAGGAAACAGGGGCCGATGGAGAAACGGAGGCCGATCTGGAGACGGAGGCCTATGGAGAAACAGAGGCCGATCTGGAAACGGAGGCTGATAGAGAAACGGAGGCCGATCTGGAAACGGAAGCCGATGGAAAAACGGAAACCGATCTGGAAATAAAAGCCGATTGAAAAACGGGGGCCGATTTGGAAACGGAGGCCGATGGAGGAATGGAGCCCGGTCAGGAAACGGAGGCCGACAGAGAACCGGAGGCCGATCTGCAAACGGGGGCTGATAGAGAAACGGAGGCCGATCTGGAAACGGAGGCCGATGGAGAAACGGAGGCCAATCTGGAAACGAAGACCGATGGAGAAACAGAGCCCGATCTGGAAACGGAGGCCGTTGGAGAAACGGAGGCCAATCTGGAAACGAAGGCGGATGGAGAAACGGAGGCCGATCTGAAAACGGGGACCAATAGAGAAACGGAGGCCGATCTGGAAACGGAGGCCGATGGAGAAACGGAAGCCGATCTGGAAACGGAAACCGATAAAGAAACGGAGCCCGGTCTGGAAACGGAAGCCGATGGAGAAACGGAGGCCGATCTGGAAAAGGAAGCTAATGGAGAAACGGAGGCCAATCTGGAAATGGAGGCCGATGGAGAAACGGAAGCCGATCTGGAAAAGGAAGCCGATAGAGAAACGGATGCCGATCTGGAAACGGAGGCCGATGGAGAAAGGGAGGCCGATCTGGAAACGGAAGCCGATAGAGGAACGGATGCCGATCTGGAAACGGAGGACGAAAGAGAAACGGAGGCCGATGGAGAAACGGAGGCCGATCTGGATAAGGAAGGTAATGGAGAAACAGAGGCCAATCTGGAGACAGGTGCCGATGGAGAAACGGAGGCCTATCTGGAAACGGAGGCCGATGGAGAAGCGGAGACCAATCTTGAAACGGAGGCCGATGGAGAAACGTGGCCGATCTGGAAACAGAGGCCGATGGAGAAACGGAGGCCGGTCTGGAAACGGCAGCCGATGGAGAAACGGAGGCCGATCTGAAACCGGAAGCCGATGGAGAAACGGAAGCCTATATGGGAACGGAGGCCAATGGAGAAACCGAGGCTGATCTGGAAACGGACGCCGATGGAGAAACGGAGGCCGATCTGGAAAGGTAGGCCGATGGAAAAGCGGAGGCCGATCTAGAAACGGAGGCCGATGGAGATGCGGAGTCCAATATAGAAACGGAGGCCGATAGAAAAACGGAGGCCGATATAGAAACCGAGGCCGGTGGAGAAACGGAGGACAATCTGAGACCGGAAGCCGATAGAGAAACGGAGCCGATATGGAAACGGAGGCCGATGGAGGAATGGAGCCCGGTCAGGAAACGGAGGCCGACAGAGAACCGGAGGCCGATCTGCAAACGGGGGCTGATAGAGAAACGGAGGCCGATCTGGAAACGGAGTCCGATGGAGAAACGGAGGCCAATCTGGAAACGAAGACCGATGGAGAAACAGAGCCCGATCTGGAAACGGAGGCCGATGGAGAAACGGAGGCCAATCTGGAAACGAAGGCGGATGGAGAAACGGAGGCCGATCTGAAAACGGGGACCAATAGAGAAACGGAGGCCGATCTGAAAACGGAGGCCCATGAAGAAACGGAGGCCGATCAGGAAACAGAAGCCGATGGAGAAACGGAGGCCGATCTGGAAACGGAGGCCGATGGAGAAACGGAGGCCAATCTGGAAACGAAGGCCGATGAAAAAACTGAGCCCGATTAGGAAACGGAGGCCGATAGAGAAACGGAGGCCGATCTGAAAACGAAGGCCCATGAAGAAACGAAGGCCCATGAAGAAACGAAGGCCGATCAAGAAACAGGCCGATGGAGAAACGGAAGCAGATCTAGAAACAGAGGCCAATAAAAAAACGGAGGATGATCTGGAAACGGAGGCCGATGGAGAAACAAAACCCGATCTCAAAACGGAGGCCGATCTGGAAACGGAGGTCGATGGAGAAACGGAGCACGATCTGGAAACGAAGGCCGATGGAGAAACAAAACCCGATCTGGAAACGGAGGCCGATGAAGAAACGGTGGCCGATCTGAAAACGGAGGCCCATGAAAAAACGGAAGCCGATCAGGAAACGAAGGCCGATGGAGAAACAAAGACCGATCTGGAAACGGAGGCCGATGGAGAAACGGAGGCCAATCTGGAAACGAAGGCCGATGGAGAAACAAAACCCGATCTGGAAACGGAGGCCGATGAAGAAACGGAGGCCGATCTGAAAAAAGAGGCTCATGAAGAAACGGAGGCCGATCAGCAAACAGGGGCCGATGGAGAATCGGAAACCGATCCGGAAACGGAGGCCGATGGAGAAACGGAGGCCGATCTGGAAACGGAGGCCGATGGAGAAACAGAGGCCGATCTGGAAACGGAGGCCGATAGACAATCGGAGGCCGATCTGGAGACGGAGGCCGATAGACAATCGGAGGCCGATCTGGAGACGGAGGCCGATGGAGAAACGGAGGCCGATCTGGAAACGGAGGCCTATGGAGAAACAAAGGCCGATCTGGAAAGGGAGGCCGATGGAGAAACGGAAGCCAATCTGAAAACGAAGGCCGATGGAGAAACAAAACCCGATCTGGAAACGGAGGCCGTTGAAGAAACGGAGGCCGATCTGAAAACGGAGGCTCATGAAGAAACGGAGGCCAATCGGGAAACAGGGGCCGATGGAGAAACGGAGGCCGATCTGGAGACGGAGGCCTATGGAGAAACAGCGGCAGATCTGGAAACGGAGGCCGATGGAGAAACGGAGGACGATCTAGAAACGGAGGCTGATAGAAAAACGGAGGCCGATCTGGAAACGGAAGCCGATGGAAAAACGGAAACCGATCTGGAAATAAAAGCCGATTGAAAAACGGGGGCCGATTTGGAAACAGAGGCCGATAAAGAAACGGATGCCAATCTGGAAACGGAATCTGATGAAGAAACGGAGGCCAATCTGGAACCGGAGGCCGATGGAGAAGCGGAGGCCGATCTGTAAACGGAAGCCGATAGAGGAACGGATGCCGATCTGGAAACGGAGGACGATGGAGAAACGGAGGCCGATCTGTAAACGGAAGCCGATAGAGGAACGGATGCCGTTCTGGAAACGAAGGACGAAAGAGAAACGGAGGCCGATGGAGAAACGGAGGCCGATCTGGATAAGGAAGGTAATGGAGAAACGGAGGCCAATCTGGAGACAGGTGCCGATGGAGAAACGGAGGCCTATCTGGAATCGGAGACCGATGGAGAAGCGGAGACCAATCTTGAAACGGAGGCCGATGGAGAAACGTGGCCGATCTGGAAACAGAGGCCAATGGAGAAACCGAGGCCGATCTGGAAACGGACGCCGATGGAGAAACGGAGGCCGATCTGGAAAGGTAGGCCGATGGAGAAGCAGAGGCCGATCTGGAAACGGAGGCCGATGGAGAAGCGGAGTCCAATATAGAAACGGAGGCCGATAGAAAAACGGAGGCCGATATAGAAACCGAGGCCGATGGAGGAATGGAGCCCGGTCAGGAAACGGAGGCCGACAGAGAACCGGAGGCCGATCTGCAAACGGGGGCTGATAGAGAAACGGAGGCCGATCTGGAAACGGAGGCCGATGGAGAAACGGAGGCCAATCTGGAAACGAAGACCGATGGAGAAACAAAACCCGATCTGAAAACGGAGGCCGATCTGGAGACGGAGGTCGATGGAGAAACGGAGCACGATCTGGAAACGAAGGCCGATGGAGAAACAAAACCCGATCTGGAAACGGAGGCCCATGAAGAAACGGTGGCCGATCTGAAAACGGAGGCCCATGAAAAAACGGAGGCCGATCTGGAAACGGAGGCCGATGGAGAAACGGAGGACAATCTGAGACCGGAAGCCGATAGAGAAACGGAGCCGATATGGAAACGGAGGCCGATGGAGGAATGGAGCCCGGTCAGGAAACGGAGACCGACAGAGAACCGGAGGCCGATCTGCAAACGGGGGCTGATAGAGAAACGGAGGCCGATCTGGAAACGGAGGCCGATGGAGAAACGGAGGCCAATCTGGAAACGAAGACCGATGGAGAAACAGAGCCCGATCTGGAAACGGAGGCCGATGGAGAAACGGAGGCCAATCTGGAAACGAAGGCGGATGGAGAAACGGAGGCCGATCTGAAAACGGGGACCAATAGAGAAACGGAGGCCGATCTGAAAACGGAGGCCCATGTAGAAACGGAGGCCGATCAGGAAACAGAAGCCGATGGAAAAACGGAGGCCGATCTGGAAACGGAGGCCGATGGAGAAATGGAGGCCAATCAGGAAACGAAGGCCGATGGAAAAACTGAGCCCGATTAGGAAACGGAGGCCGATAGAGAAACGGAGGCCGATCTGAATACGATAGCCCATGAAGAAACGAAGGCCCATGAAAAAACGAAGGCCGATCAAGAAACAGGCCGATGGAGAAACGGAAGCAGATCTAGAAACAGAGGCCTATGGAGAAACAGAGGCCGATCTGAAAACGATGGCCCATGAAGAAACGAAGGCCCATGAAAAAACGAAGGCCGATCAAGAAACAGGCCGATGGAGAAACGGAAGCAGATCTAGAAACAGAGGCCAATAAAAAAACGGAGGATGATCTGGAAACGGAGGCCGATGGAGAAACAAAACCCGATCTGAAAACGGAGGCCGATCTGGAGACGGAGGTCGATGGAGAAACGGAGCACGATCTGGAAACGAAGGCCGATGGAGAAACAAAACCCGATCTGAAAACGGAGGCCCATGAAGAAACGGTGGCCGATCTGAAAACGGAGGCCCATGAAAAAACGGAAGCCGATCAGGAAACGAAGGCCGATGGAGAAACAAAGACCGATCTGGAAACGGAGGCCGATGGAGAAACGGAGGCCGATCTGGAGACGGAGGCCGATAGACAATCGGAGGCCGATCTGGAGACGGAGGCCGATGGAGAAACGGAGGCCGATCTGGAAACGGAGGCCTATGGAGAAACAAAGGCCGATCTGGAAAGGGAGGCCGATGGAGAAAAGGAAGCCAATCTGAAAACGAAGGCCGATGGAGAAACAAAACCCGATCTGGAAACGGAGGCCGATGAAGAAACGGAGGCCGATCTGAAAACGGAGGCTCATGAAGAAACGGAGGCCAATCAGGAAACAGGGGCCGATGGAGAAACGGAGGCCGATCTGGAGACGGAGGCCTATGGAGAAACAGAGGCCGATCTGGAAACGGAGGCTGATAGAGAAACGGAGGCCGATCTGGAAACGGAAGCCGATGGAAAAACGGAAACCGATCTGGAAATAAAAGCCGATTGAAAAACGGGGGCCGATTTGGAAACGGAGGCCGATGGAGGAATGGAGCCCGGTCAGGAAACGGAGGCCGACAGAGAACCGGAGGCCGATCTGCAAACGGGGGCTGATAGAGAAACGGAGGCCGATCTGGAAACGGAGGCCGATGGAGAAACGGAGGCCAATCTGGAAACGAAGACCGATGGAGAAACAGAGCCCGATCTGGAAACGGAGGCCGTTGGAGAAACGGAGGCCAATCTGGAAACGAAGGCGGATGGAGAAACGGAGGCCGATCTGAAAACGGGGACCAATAGAGAAACGGAGGCCGATCTGAAAACGGAGGCCCATGAAGAAACGGAGGCCGATCAGGAAACAGAAGCCGATGGAAAAACGGAGGCCGATCTGGAAACGGAGGCCGATGGAGAAATGGAGGCCAATCAGGAAACGAAG
Source organism: Agriotes lineatus (assembly GCA_940337035.1). NCBI lineage: Eukaryota > Metazoa > Arthropoda > Insecta > Coleoptera > Elateridae > Agriotes > Agriotes lineatus. Next base: position 137,208 of record CALNHX010002493.1, on the reverse strand, counting down.
GCCGATGGAAAAACTGAGCCCGATTAGGAAACGGAGGCCGATAGAGAAACGGAGGCCGATCTGAAAACGATGGCCCATGAAGAAACGAAGGCCCATGAAAAAACGAAGGCCGATCAAGAAACAGGCCGATGGAGAAACGGAAGCAGATCTAGAAACAGAGGCCAATAAAAAAACGGAGGATGATCTGGAAACGGAGGCCGATGGAGAAACAAAACCCGATCTGAAAACGGAGGCCGATCTGGAGACGAAGGTCGATGGAGAAACGGAGCACGATCTGGAAACGAAGGCCGATGGAGAAACAAAACCCGATCTGAAAACGGAGGCCCATGAAGAAACGGTGGCCGATCTGAAAACGGAGGCCCATGAAAAAACGGAAGCCGATCAGGAAACGAAGGCCGATGGAGAAACAAAGACCGATCTGGAAACGGAGGCCGATGGAGAAACGGAGGCCAATCTGGAAACGAAGGCCGATGGAGAAACAAAACCGATCTGGAAACGGAGGCCGATGAAGAAACGGAGGCTGATCTGAAAAAAGAGGCTCATGAAAAAACGGAGGCCGATCAGCAAACAGGGGCCGATGGAGAATCGGAAGCCGATCCGGAAACGGAGGCCGATGGAGAAACGGAGGCCGATCTGGAAACGGAGGCCGATGGAGAAACAGAGGCCGATCTGGAAACGGAGGCCGATAGACAATCGGAGGCCGATCTGGAGACAGAGGCCGATGGAGAAACAGAGGCCGATCTGGAAACGGAGGCCGATAGACAATCGGAGGCCGATCTGGAGACGGAGGCCGATAGACAATCGGAGGCCGATCTGGAGACGGAGGCCGATGGAGAAACGGAGGCCGATCTGGAAACGGAGGCCTATGGAGAAACAAAGGCCGATCTGGAAACGGAGGCCGATGAAGAAACGGAGGCCGATCTGAAAACGGAGGCTCATGAAGAACCGGAGGCCAATCAGGAAACAGGGGCCGATGGAGAAACGGAGGCCGATCTGGAGACGGAGGCCTATGGTGAAACAGAGGCCGATCTGGAAACGGAGGCCGATGGAGAAACGGAGGACGATCTAGAAACGGAGGCTGATAGAGAAACGTAGGCCGATCTGGAAACGGAAACCGATGGAGAAACGGAAACCGATCTGGAAACGAAGGCCGATGGAGAAACGCAGGCCGATCTGGAAATAAAAGCCGATTGAAAACGGGGGCCGATTTGGAAACAGAGGCCGATAAAGAACCGGATGCCAATCTGGAAACGGAGGCTGATGAAGAAACGGAGGCCAATCTGGAAACGGAGGCCGATGGAGAAACGGAGGCCGATAAAGAAACGGAGGCCGATCTGGAAACGGAAGCCGATGGAGAAACGGAAACCGATCTGGAAACGAAGGCCGATGGAGAAACGGAAATCGATTTGAAAACGGAGGCCCATGGAGAAACGGAGGCCGATCTGGAAACGGAGGCCGATGGAGAAACGGAAGCCGATCTGGAAACGGAAGCCGATAAAGAAACGGAGACCGATCTGGAAACAGAGGTCGATAAAAAACGAGGCCGATCAGAAAACGGAGGCCGATGGAGAAACGGAAGCCGATCTGGAAACGGAAACCGATAAAGAAACGGAGCCCGGTCTGGAAACGGAAGCCGATGGAGAAACGGAGGCCAATCTGGAAATGGAGGCCGATGGAGAAACGGAGGCCGATCTGGAAACGGACGCCGATAGAGAAACGGATGCCGATCTGGAAACGGAGGCCGATGGAGAAACTGAGGCCGATCTGGAAACGGAAGCCGATAGAGAAACGGATTCCGATCTGGAAACGGAGGACGAAAGAGAAACGGAGGCCGATGGAGAAACGGAGGCCGATCTGGAAACGGAGGCCGATGGAGAAGCGGAGACCAATCTGGAAACGGAAGCCGATAGAGGAACGGATGCCGATTTGGAAACGGAGGACGAAAGAGAAACGGAGGCCGATGGAGAAACGGAGGCCGATCTGGATAAGGAAGGTAATGGAGAAACGGAGAAAAATCTGGAGACAGGTGCCGATGGAGAAACGGAGGCCCATCTGGAAACGGAGGCCGATGGAGAAGCGGAGACCAATCTGGAAACGGAGGCCGATGGAGAAACGTGGCCGATCTGGAAACAGAGGCCGATGGAGAAACGGAGGCCGATCTGGAAACGGCAGCCGATGGAGAAACGGAGGCCGATCTGAAACCGGAAGCCGATGGAAAAACGGAAGCCTATATGGGAACGGAGGCCAATAGAGAAACCGAGGCCGATCTGGAAACGGACGCCGATGGAGAAACGGAGGCCGATCTGGAAAGGTAGGCCGATGGAGAAGCGGAGGCCGATCTGGAAACGAAGGCCGATGGAGATGCGGAGTCCAATATAGAAATGGAGGCCGATAGAAAAACGGAGGCCGATATAGAAACCGAGGCAGGTGGAGAAACGGAGGACAATCTGAGACCGGAGGCCGATAGAGAAACGGAGCCGATATGGAAACGGAGGCCGATGGAGGAATGGAGCCCGGTCAGGAAACGGAGGCCGACAGAGAACCGGAGGCCGATCTGCAAACGGGGGCTGATAGAGAAACGGAGGCCGATCTGAAAACGGAGGCCGATGGAGAAACGGAGGCCAATCCGGAAACGAAGACCGATGGAGAAACAGAGCCCGATCTGGAAACGGAGGCCGATGGAGAAACGGAGGCCAATCTGGAAACGAAGGCGGATGGAGAAACGGAGGCCGATCTGAAAACGGGGACCAATAGAGAAACGGAGGCCGATCTGAAAACGGAGGCCCATGAAGAAACGGAGGCCGATCAGGAAACAGGCCGATGGAGAAACGGAAACAGATCTGGAAACAGAGGCCAATAAAAAACGGAAGATGATCTGGAAATGGAGGCTGATGAAGAAACATAACCCGATCTGAAAACGGAGGCCGATCTGGAGACGGAGGTCGATGGAGAAACGGAGCACGATCTGGAAACGAAGGCCAATGAAGAAACGAAGGCCGATCAAGAAACAGGCCGATGGAGAAACGGAAGCAGATCTGGAAACAGAGGCCAATAAAAAAACGGAGGATGATCTGAAAACGGAGGCCGATGGAGAAACAAAACCCGATCTGAAAACGGAGGCCGATCTGGAGACGGAGGTCGATGGAGAAACGGAGCACGATCTGGAAACGAAGGCCGATGGAGAAACAAAACCCGATCTGGAAACGGAGGCCGATGAAGAAACGGTGACCGATCTGAAAACGGAGGCCCATGAAAAAACGGAGGAAGATCAGGAAACGAAGGCCGATGGAGAAACAAAGACCGATCTGGAAACGGAGGCCGATGGAGAAACGGAGCCCAATCTGGAAACGAAGGCCGATGGAGAAACAAACCCCGATCTGGAAACGGAGGCCGATGAAGAAACGGAGGCCGATCTGAAAAAGGAGGCTCATGAAGAAACGGAGGCCGATCAGGAAACAGGGGCCGATGGAGAATCAGAAGCCGATCTGGAAACGGAGGCCGATGGAGAAACGGAGGCCGATCTGGAAACGGAGGCCGATGGAGAAACAGTGGCCGATCTGGAAACGGAGGCCGATGGAGAAACGGAGGCCAATCTGGAAACGAAGGCCGATGGAAAAACTGAGCCCGATTAGGAAAGGGAGTCCGATAGAGAAACGGAGGCCGATCTGAAAACGAAGGCCCATGAAGAAACGAAGGCCGATCAAGAAACAGGCCGATGGAGAAACGGAAGCAGATCTGGAAACAGAGGCCAATAAAAAAACGGAGGATGATCTGGAAACAGGGCCGATGGAGAATCGGAAGCCGATCTGGAAACGGAGGCCGATGGAGAAACGGAGGCCAATCTGGAAACGAAAGCCGATGGAAAAACTGAGCCCGATTAGGAAAAGAAAGCCGATGGAGAAACGGAGGCCGATCTGAAAACGAAGGCCCATGAACAAACGAAGGCCGATCAAGAAACAGAGGCCGATGGAGAAACGGAAGCAGATCTGGAAACAGAGGCCAATAAAAAACGGAGGATGATCTGGAAACGGAGGCCGATGGAGAAACAAAACCCGATCTGAAAACGGAGGCCGATCTGGAGACGGAGGCCGATGGAGAAACGGAGGACGATCTGGAAACGAAGGCCGATGGAGAAACCAAACCCGATCTGGAAACGGAGGCCGATGAAGAAACGGGGGCCGATCTGAAGACGGAGGCTCATGAAGAAACGGAGGCCGATCAGGTAAACAGGGGCCGATGGAGAAACGGAAGCCGATCTGGAAACGGAGGCCGATGGAGAAACGGAGGCCGATCTGGAAACGGTGGCCGATGGAGAAACAGAGGCCGATCTGGAAACGGAGGCCGATAGACAATCGGAGTCCGATCTGGAGACGGAGGCCGATGGAGAAACGGAGGCTGATCTGGAAACGGAGGCCTATGGAGAAACAGAGGCCGATCTGGAAACGGAGGCCGATAGAGAAACGGAGGCTGATGTGGAGACGCAGGCCAATGGAAAAACGGAGGACGATCTGGAAACGGAGGCCGATGGAGAAACGGAGTCCGATCTGGGGACGGCGGCCAATGGAGAAACGGAGGCCGATCTTGAAATGGAAGCCGATTGAGAAACGGGGGCCGATCTGGAAACAGAGGCCGATAAAGAAACGGATGCCAATCTGGAAACGGAGGCCGATGAAGAAACGGAGGCCAATCTGGAAACGGAGACCAATGGAGAAACGGAGGCCGATCTGTAAACGGAGGCCGATAGAGAAACGGAGGCCGATCTGGACACGGAAGCCGATGGAGAAACGGAAAACGATCTTGAAACGAAGGCCGATGGAGAAACAGTAGCCGATCTGAAAACGGAGGCCCATGGAGAAACGGAGGCCGATCTGGAAACGGAGGCCGATGGAGAAACGGGAGCCGATCTGGAAACGGAAGCCGATAAAGAAACAGAGACCGATCTGGAAACAAAGGTCGATAAAAAAACGAGGCCGATCAGAAAACGGTGGCCGATGGAGAAACGGAAGCCGATCTGGAAACGGAAACCGATAAAGAAACGGATGCCGATCTGGAAACGGAGGCCGATGGAGAAACGGAGGCCGATCTGGAAACATAGCTCAATGGAGAAACCGAGGCCGATCTGGAAATGGAGGCCGATGGAAAAACGGAGGCCGATCTTCAAACAGAAGACGAAAGAGAAACGGAGGCCGATGGAGAAACGGAGGCCGATCTGGAAAAGGAAGCTAATGGAGAAACGGAGGCCAATCTGGAAATGGAGGCCGAGTGAAAAACTGAGGCCGATCTGGAAACGGAAGCCGATAGAGAAACGGATGCCGATCTGGAAACGGAGGCCGTTGGAGAAACGGAGGCCGATCTGGAAACTTAGGCCAATGGAGAAACCGAGGCCGATCTGGAAATGGAGGCCGATGGAAAAACGGAGGCCGATCTTTAAACGGAAGTCGAAAGAGAAACGGAGGTCGATGGAGAAACGGAGGCCGATCTGGATAGGGAAGGTAATGGAGAAACGGAGGCCAATCTGGAGACAGGGGCCGATGGAAAAACGGAGGCCCATCTGGAAACGGAGGCCGATAGAGAAGTGGATACCAATCTGGAAACGGAGGCCGATGGAGAAACGGTGGCCGATCTGGAAACAGAGGCCGATGGAGAAACGGAGGCCGATCTGGAAACGGCAGCCGATGGAGAAACGGAGGCCGATCTGAGACCGGAAGCCGATGGAGAAACGGAAGCCTATATGGGAACGGAGGCCAGTGGAGAAACCGAGGCCGATGGAGAAACGGAGGCCAATCTGGAAAGGTAGGCTGATGGAGAAGCGGAGGCCGATCTGGAAACGGACGCCGATGGAGACGCGGAGTCCGATATAGAAACGGAGGCCGATAGAAAAACGGAAGCCGATAGAGAAACTGACGCCGATGGAGAAACGGAGGACAATCTGAGACCGGAGGCCGATATAGAAACGGAGCCGATATGGAAACGGAGGCCGATGGAGGAATGGAGGCCGGTCAGGAAACGGAGGCCAATGGAGAAACGGAGGCCGATCTGGAAACGGAGACCGATGGAGAAACGGAGGCCAACCTGGAAACGAAGGCCGATGGAGAAACTGAGCTCGATTAGGAAACGGAAGCCGATGGATAAACGGAGGCCGATCTGAAAACGAAGGCCCATAAAGAAACGAAGGCCGATCAAGAAACAGAGGCCGATGGAGAAACGGAAGCAGATCTGGAAACAGAGGCCGATAAAAAAACGGAGGATAATCTGGTAACGGAGGCCGATGGAGAAACAAAACCCGATCTGAAAACGGAGGCCGATCTGGAGACGGAGGCCGATGGAGAAACGGAGGACGATCTGGAAACGGAGGTCGATAGATAAGCGGAGGCCGATTTGGAAACGGAGGCCGATGGAGAAACGGAGGCCAATCTGGAAACGGAGGCCGATGGAGAAACAGAGGCCGATCTGGAAACGGAGGACGATAGAGAAACGGAATCCGATCTGGAGACGGAGGCCGATGGAGAAACATAGGACGATCTGGAAACGGAGGCCGGTGGAGAAACGGAGTCCTATCTGGGAGCGGCGGCCAATGGAGAAACGGAGGCCGATCTGGAAACGGAGGCCGATGGAGAAACGGAGGCCGATTTGGAAACGGAGGCCGATGGAGAAACGGAGGCCAATCTGGAAACGGAGACCAATGGAGAAACGGAGGCCGATCTGTAAACGGAGGCCGATAGAGAAACGGAGGCCGATCTGGACACGGAAGCCGATGGAGAAACGGAAAACGATCTGGAAACGAAGGCCGATGGAGAAACAGTAGCCGATCTGAAAACGGAGGCCCATGGAGAAACGGAGGCCGATCTGGAAACGGAGGCCGATGGAGAAACGGGAGCCGATCTGGAAACGGAAGCCGATAAAGAAACAGAGACCGATCTGGAAACAAAGGTCGATAAAAAAACGAGGCCGATCAGAAAACGGTGGCCGATGGAGAAACGGAAGCCGATCTGGAAACGGAAACCGATAAAGAAACGGATGCCGATCTGGAAACGGAGGCTGATGGAGAAACGGAGGCCGATCTGGAAACATAGCTCAATGGAGAAACCGAGGCCGATCTGGAAATGGAGGCCGATGGAAAAACGGAGGCCGATCTTCAAACAGAAGACGAAAGAGAAACGGAGGCCGATGGAGAAACGGAGGCCGATCTGGAAAAGGAAGCTAATGGAGAAACGGAGGCCAATCTGGAAATGGAGGCCGAGTGAAAAACTGAGGCCGATCTGGAAACGGAAGCCGATAGAGAAACGGATGCCGATCTGGAAAAGGAGGCCGTTGGAGAAACGGAGGCCGATCTGGAAACTTAGGCCAATGGAGAAACCGAGGCCGATCTGGAAATGGAGGCCGATGGAAAAACGGAGGCCGATCTTTAAACGGAAGACGAAAGAGAAACGGAGGTCGATGGAGAAACGGAGGCCGATCTGGATAGGGAAGGTAATGGAGAAACGGAGGCCAATCTGGAGACAGGGGCCGATGGAAAAACGGAGGCCCATCTGGAAACGGAGGCCGATAGAGAAGTGGATACCAATCTGGAAACGGAGGCCGATGGAGAAACGGTGGCCGATCTGGAAACAGAGGCCGATGGAGAAACGGAGACCGATCTGGAAACGGCAGCCGATGGAGAAACGGAGGCCGATCTGAGACCGGAAGCCGATGGAGAAACGGAAGCCTATATGGGAACGGAGGCCAGTGGAGAAACCGAGGCCGATGGAGAAACGGAGGCCGATCTGGAAAGGTAGGCTGATGGAGAAGCGGAGGCCGATCTGGAAACGGACGCCGATGGAGACGCGGAGTCCGATATAGAAACGGAGGCCGATAGAAAAACGGAAGCCGATAGAGAAACTGACGCCGATGGAGAAACGGAGGACAATCTGAGACCGGAGGCCGATATAGAAACGGAGCCGATATGGAAACGGAGGCCGATGGAGGAATGGAGGCCGGTCAGGAAACGGAGGCCAATGGAGAAACGGAGGCCGATCTGGAAACGGAGACCGATGGAGAAACGGAGGCCAACCTGGAAACGAAGGCCGATGGAGAAACTGAGCTCGATTAGGAAACGGAAGCCGATGGATAAACGGAGGCCGATCTGAAAACGAAGGCCCATAAAGAAACGAAGGCCGATCAAGAAACAGAGGCCGATGGAGAAACGGAAGCAGATCTGGAAACAGAGGCCGATAAAAAAACGGAGGATAATCTGGTAACGGAGGCCGATGGAGAAACAAAACCCGATCTGAAAACGGAGGCCGATCTGGAGACGGAGGCCGATGGAGAAACGGAGGACGATCTGGAAACGGAGGTCGATAGATAAGCGGAGGCCGATTTGGAAACGGAGGCCGATGGAGAAACGGAGGCCAATCTGGAAACGGAGGCCGATGGAGAAACAGAGGCCGATCTGGAAACGGAGGACGATAGAGAAACGGAATCCGATCTGGAGACGGAAGCCGATGGAGAAAACATAGGACGATCTGGAAACGGAGGCCGGTGGAAAAACGGAGTCCTATCTGGGAGCGGCGGCCAATGGAGAAACGGACGCCGATCTGGAAACGGAGGCCGATGGAGAAACGGAGGCCGATTTGGAAACGGAGGCCGATGGAGAAACGGAGGCCAATCTGGAATCGAAAGCCGATGAAGAAACGGCCGCCGATCTGGAAACGAAGGCCGATGGAGAAACTTTGGCCGATCTGGAAATGGAGGCCGATAGAGAAACGGATGCTGATCTGGAAACGGAGGCCGATGGAGAAACGGAGACCGATCTGGAAACGGAGGCCGATGGAGAAACAGAGGCCGATCTGGAAACGGAGTCCGATGGAGAACCGGAGGCCGATCTGGAAACGGAGGCCGATGGAGAAACAGAGGCCGATCTAGAAACGGAGGCAGATGGAGAAACGAAGGCCGATCTGGAAACGGAAGCCGATGGAGAAACGGAGACCGATCTAGAAACGGAGGCAGATGGAGAAACGAAGGCCGATCTGGAAACGGAGGCCGATGGAGAAACGGAGGCCAATCTGGAAACGAAGGCGGATGGAGAAACGGAGGCCGATCTGAAAACGGGGACCAATAGAGAAACGGAGGCCGATCTGAAAACGGAGGCCCATGTAGAAACGGAGGCCGATCAGGAAACAGAAGCCGATGGAAAAACGGAGGCCGATCTGGAAACGGAGGCCGATGGAGAAATGGAGGCCAATCAGGAAACGAAGGCCGATGAAAAAACTGAGCCCGATTAGGAAACGGAGGCCGATAGAGAAACGGAGGCCGTTCTGGAAACGGAGGCCGATGGAGAAACAGAGGCCGATCTAGAAACGGAGGCAGATGGACAAACGAAGGGCGATCTGGAAACGGAAGCCGATGGAGAAACGGAGGCCAATCTGGAAACGAAGACCGATGGAGAAACAGAGCCCGATCTGGAAACGGAGGCCGATGGAGAAACGGAGGCCAATCTGGAAACGAAAGCGGATGGAGAAACGGAGGCCGATCTGAAAACGGGGACCAATAGAGAAACGGAGGCCGATCTGAAAACGGAGGCCCATGTAGAAACGGAGGCCGATCAGGAAACAGAAGCCGATGGAAAAACGGAGGCCGATCTGGAAACGGAGGCCGATGGAGAAATGGAGGCCAATCAGGAAACGAAGGGCCGATGGAAAAACTGAGCCCGATTAGGAAACGGAGGCCGATGGAGAAACGGAGGCCAATCCGGAAACGAAGACCGATGGAGAAACAGAGCCCGATCTGGAAACGGAGGCCGATGGAGAAACGGAGGCCAATCTGGAAACGAAGGCGGATGGAGAAACGGAGGCCGATCTGAAAACGGGGACCAATAGAGAAACGGAGGCCGATCTGAAAACGGAGGCCCATGAAGAAACGGAGGCCGATCAGGAAACAGGCCGATGGAGAAACGGAAACAGATCTGGAAACAGAGGCCAATAAAAAACGGAAGATGATCTGGAAATGGAGGCTGATGAAGAAACATAACCCGATCTGAAAACGGAGGCCGATCTGGAGACGGAGGTCGATGGAGAAACGGAGCACGATCTGGAAACGAAGGCCAATGAAGAAACGAAGGCCGATCAAGAAACAGGCCGATGGAGAAACGGAAGCAGATCTGGAAACAGAGGCCAATAAAAAAACGGAGGATGATCTGAAAACGGAGGCCGATGGAGAAACAAAACCCGATCTGAAAACGGAGGCCGATCTGGAGACGGAGGTCGATGGAGAAACGGAGCACGATCTGGAAACGAAGGCCGATGGAGAAACAAAACCCGATCTGGAAACGGAGGCCGATGAAGAAACGGTGACCGATCTGAAAACGGAGGCCCATGAAAAAACGGAGGAAGATCAGGAAACGAAGGCCGATGGAGAAACAAAGACCGATCTGGAAACGGAGGCCGATGGAGAAACGGAGCCCAATCTGGAAACGAAGGCCGATGGAGAAACAAACCCCGATCTGGAAACGGAGGCCGATGAAGAAACGGAGGCCGATCTGAAAAAGGAGGCTCATGAAGAAAACGGAGGCCGATCAGGAAACAGGGGCCGATGGAGAATCAGAAGCCGATCTGGAAACGGAGGCCGATGGAGAAACGGAGGCCGATCTGGAAACGGAGGCCGATGGAGAAACAGTGGCCGATCTGGAAACGGAGGCCGATGGAGAAACGGAGGCCATCTGGAAACGAAGGCCGATGGAAAAACTGAGCCCGATTAGGAAAGGGAGTCCGATAGAGAAACGGAGGCCGATCTGAAAACGAAGGCCCATGAAGAAACGAAGGCCGATCAAGAAACAGGCCGATGGAGAAACGGAAGCAGATCTGGAAACAGAGGCCAATAAAAAAACGGAGGATGATCTGGAAACAGGGGCCGATGGAGAATCGGAAGCCGATCTGGAAACGGAGGCCGATGGAGAAACGGAGGCCAATCTGGAAACGAAAGCCGATGGAAAAACTGAGCCCGATTAGGAAAAGAAAGCCGATGGAGAAACGGAGGCCGATCTGAAAACGAAGGCCCATGAACAAACGAAGGCCGATCAAGAAACAGAGGCCGATGGAGAAACGGAAGCAGATCTGGAAACAGAGGCCAATAAAAAACGGAGGATGATCTGGAAACGGAGGCCGATGGAGAAACAAAACCCGATCTGAAAACGGAGGCCGATCTGGAGACGGAGGCCGATGGAGAAACGGAGGACGATCTGGAAACTAAGGCCGATGGAGAAACCAAACCCGATCTGGAAACGGAGGCCGATGAAGAAACGGGGGCCGATCTGAAGACGGAGGCTCATGAAGAAACGGAGGCCGATCAGGTAAACAGGGGCCGATGGAGAAACGGAAGCCGATCTGGAAACGGAGGCCGATGGAGAAACGGAGGCCGATCTGGAAACGGTGGCCGATGGAGAAACAGAGGCCGATCTGGAAACGGAGGCCGATAGACAATCGGAGTCCGATCTGGAGACGGAGGCCGATGGAGAAACGGAGGCTGATCTGGAAACGGAGGCCTATGGAGAAACAGAGGCCGATCTGGAAACGGAGGCCGATAGAGAAACGGAGGCTGATGTTGGAGACGCAGGCCAATGGAAAAACGGAGGACGATCTGGAAACGGAGGCCGATGGAGAAACGGAGTCCGATCTGGGGACGGCGGCCAATGGAGAAACGGAGGCCGATCTTGAAATGGAAGCCGATTGAGAAACGGGGGCCGATCTGGAAACAGAGGCCGATAAAGAAACGGATGCCAATCTGGAAACGGAGGCCGATGAAGAAACGGAGGCCAATCTGGAAACGGAGACCAATGGAGAAACGGAGGCCGATCTGTAAACGGAGGCCGATAGAGAAACGGAGGCCGATCTGGACACGGAAGCCGATGGAGAAACGGAAAACGATCTGGAAACGAAGGCCGATGGAGAAACAGTAGCCGATCTGAAAACGGAGGCCCATGGAGAAACGGAGGCCGATCTGGAAACGGAGGCCGATGGAGAAACGGGAGCCGATCTGGAAACGGAAGCCGATAAAGAAACAGAGACCGATCTGGAAACAAAGGTCGATAAAAAAACGAGGCCGATCAGAAAACGGTGGCCGATGGAGAAACGGAAGCTGATCTGGAAACGGAAACCGATAAAGAAACGGATGCCGATCTGGAAACGGAGGCCGATGGAGAAACGGAGGCCGATCTGGAAACATAGCTCAATGGAGAAACCGAGGCCGATCTGGAAATGGAGGCCGATGGAAAAACGGAGGCCGATCTTCAAACAGAAGACGAAAGAGAAACGGAGGCCGATGGAGAAACGGAGGCCGATCTGGAAAAGGAAGCTAATGGAGAAACGGAGGCCAATCTGGAAATGGAGGCCGAGTGAAAAACTGAGGCCGATCTGGAAACGGAAGCCGATAGAGAAACGGATGCCGATCTGGAAACGGAGGCCGTTGGAGAAACGGAGGCCGATCTGGAAACTTAGGCCAATGGAGAAACCGAGGCCGATCTGGAAATGGAGGCCGATGGAAAAACGGAGGCCGATCTTTAAACGGAAGTCGAAAGAGAAACGGAGGTCGATGGAGAAACGGAGGCCGATCTGGATAGGGAAGGTAATGGAGAAACGGAGGCCAATCTGGAGACAGGGGCCGATGGAAAAACGGAGGCCCATCTGGAAACGGAGGCCGATAGAGAAGTGGATACCAATCTGGAAACGGAGGCCGATGGAGAAACGGTGGCCGATCTGGAAACAGAGGCCGATGGAGAAACGGAGGCCGATCTGGAAACGGCAGCCGATGGAGAAACGGAGGCCGATCTGAGACCGGAAGCCGATGGAGAAACGGAAGCCTATATGGGAACGGAGGCCAGTGGAGAAACCGAGGCCGATGGAGAAACGGAGGCCGATCTGGAAAGGTAGGCTGATGGAGAAGCGGAGGCCGATCTGGAAACGGACGCCGATGGAGACGCGGAGTCCGATATAGAAACGGAGGCCGATAGAAAAACGGAAGCCGATAGAGAAACTGACGCCGATGGAGAAACGGAGGACAATCTGAGACCGGAGGCCGATATAGAAACGGAGCCGATATGGAAACGGAGGCCGATGGAGGAATGGAGGCCGGTCAGGAAACGGAGGCCAATGGAGAAACGGAGGCCGATCTGGAAACGGAGACCGATGGAGAAACGGAGGCCAACCTGGAAACGAAGGCCGATGGAGAAACTGAGCTCGATTAGGAAACGGAAGCCGATGGATAAACGGAGGCCGATCTGAAAACGAAGGCCCATAAAGAAACGAAGGCCGATCAAGAAACAGAGGCCGATGGAGAAACGGAAGCAGATCTGGAAACAGAGGCCGATACAAAAACGGAGGATAATCTGGTAACGGAGGCCGATGGAGAAACAAAACCCGATCTGAAAACGGAGGCCGATCTGGAGACGGAGGCCGATGGAGAAACGGAGGACGATCTGGAAACGGAGGTCGATAGATAAGCGGAGGCCGATTTGGAAACGGAGGCCGATGGAGAAACGGAGGCCAATCTGGAAACGGAGGCCGATGGAGAAACAGAGGCCGATCTGGAAACGGAGGACGATAGAGAAACGGAATCCGATCTGGAGACGGAGGCCGATGGAGAAACATAGGACGATCTGGAAACGGAGGCCGGTGGAGAAACGGAGTCCTATCTGGGAGCGGCGGCCAATGGAGAAACGGAGGCCGATCTGGAAACGGAGGCCGATGGAGAAACGGAGGCCGATTTGGAAACGGAGGCCGATGGAGAAACGGAGGCCAATCTGGAAACGGAGACCAATGGAGAAACGGAGGCCGATCTGTAAACGGAGGCCGATAGAGAAACGGAGGCCGATCTGGACACGGAAGCCGATGGAGAAACGGAAAACGATCTGGAAACGAAGGCCGATGGAGAAACAGTAGCCGATCTGAAAACGGAGGCCCATGGAGAAACGGAGGCCGATCTGGAAACGGAGGCCGATGGAGAAACGGGAGCCGATCTGGAAACGGAAGCCGATAAAGAAACAGAGACCGATCTGGAAACAAAGGTCGATAAAAAAACGAGGCCGATCAGAAAACGGTGGCCGATGGAGAAACGGAAGCCGATCTGGAAACGGAAACCGATAAAGAAACGGATGCCGATCTGGAAACGGAGGCTGATGGAGAAACGGAGGCCGATCTGGAAACATAGCTCAATGGAGAAACCGAGGCCGATCTGGAAATGGAGGCCGATGGAAAAACGGAGGCCGATCTTCAAACAGAAGACGAAAGAGAAACGGAGGCCGATGGAGAAACGGAGGCCGATCTGGAAAAGGAAGCTAATGGAGAAACGGAGGCCAATCTGGAAATGGAGGCCGAGTGAAAAACTGAGGCCGATCTGGAAACGGAAGCCGATAGAGAAACGGATGCCGATCTGGAAAAGGAGGCCGTTGGAGAAACGGAGGCCGATCTGGAAACTTAGGCCAATGGAGAAACCGAGGCCGATCTGGAAATGGAGGCCGATGGAAAAACGGAGGCCGATCTTTAAACGGAAGACGAAAGAGAAACGGAGGTCGATGGAGAAACGGAGGCCGATCTGGATAGGGAAGGTAATGGAGAAACGGAGGCCAATCTGGAGACAGGGGCCGATGGAAAAACGGAGGCCCATCTGGAAACGGAGGCCGATAGAGAAGTGGATACCAATCTGGAAACGGAGGCCGATGGAGAAACGGTGGCCGATCTGGAAACAGAGGCCGATGGAGAAACGGAGGCCGATCTGGAAACGGCAGCCGATGGAGAAACGGAGGCCGATCTGAGACCGGAAGCCGATGGAGAAACGGAAGCCTATATGGGAACGGAGGCCAGTGGAGAAACCGAGGCCGATGGAGAAACGGAGGCCGATCTGGAAAGGTAGGCTGATGGAGAAGCGGAGGCCGATCTGGAAACGGACGCCGATGGAGACGCGGAGTCCGATATAGAAACGGAGGCCGATAGAAAAACGGAAGCCGATAGAGAAACTGACGCCGATGGAGAAACGGAGGACAATCTGAGACCGGAGGCCGATATAGAAACGGAGCCGATATGGAAACGGAGGCCGATGGAGGAATGGAGGCCGGTCAGGAAACGGAGGCCAATGGAGAAACGGAGGCCGATCTGGAAACGGAGACCGATGGAGAAACGGAGGCCAACCTGGAAACGAAGGCCGATGGAGAAACTGAGCTCGATTAGGAAACGGAAGCCGATGGATAAACGGAGGCCGATCTGAAAACGAAGGCCCATAAAGAAACGAAGGCCGATCAAGAAACAGAGGCCGATGGAGAAACGGAAGCAGATCTGGAAACAGAGGCCGATAAAAAAACGGAGGATAATCTGGTAACGGAGGCCGATGGAGAAACAAAACCCGATCTGAAAACGGAGGCCGATCTGGAGACGGAGGCCGATGGAGAAACGGAGGACGATCTGGAAACGGAGGTCGATAGATAAGCGGAGGCCGATTTGGAAACGGAGGCCGATGGAGAAACGGAGGCCAATCTGGAAACGGAGGCCGATGGAGAAACAGAGGCCGATCTGGAAACGGAGGACGATAGAGAAACGGAATCCGATCTGGAGACGGAGGCCGATGGAGAAACATAGGACGATCTGGAAACGGAGGCCGGTGGAAAAACGGAGTCCTATCTGGGAGCGGCGGCCAATGGAGAAACGGAGGCCGATCTGGAAACGGAGGCCGATGGAGAAACGGAGGCCGATTTGGAAACGGAGGCCGATGGAGAAACGGAGGCCAATCTGGAATCGAAAGCCGATGAAGAAACGGCCGCCGATCTGGAAACGAAGGCCGATGGAGAAACTTTGGCCGATCTGGAAATGGAGGCCGATAGAGAAACGGATGCTGATCTGGAAACGGAGGCCGATGGAGAAACGGAGACCGATCTGGAAACGGAGGCCGATGGAGAAACAGAGGCCGATCTGGAAACGGAGTCCGATGGAGAACCGGAGGCCGATCTGGAAACGGAGGCCGATGGAGAAACAGAGGCCGATCTAGAAACGGAGGCAGATGGAGAAACGAAGGCCGATCTGGAAACGGAAGCCGATGGAGAAACGGAGACCGATCTAGAAACGGAGGCAGATGGAGAAACGAAGGCCGATCTGGAAACGGAGGCCGATGGAGAAACGGAGGCCAATCTGGAAACGAAGGCGGATGGAGAAACGGAGGCCGATCTGAAAACGGGGACCAATAGAGAAACGGAGGCCGATCTGAAAACGGAGGCCCATGTAGAAACGGAGGCCGATCAGGAAACAGAAGCCGATGGAAAAACGGAGGCCGATCTGGAAACGGAGGCCGATGGAGAAATGGAGGCCAATCAGGAAACGAAGGCCGATGGAAAAACTGAGCCCGATTAGGAAACGGAGGCCGATAGAGAAACGGAGGCCGATCTGGAAACGGAGGCCGATGGAGAAACAGAGGCCGATCTAGAAACGGAGGCAGATGGACAAACGAAGGCCGACCTGGAAACGGAAGCCGATGGAGAAACGGAGGCCAATCTGGAAACGAAGACCGATGGAGAAACAGAGCCCGATCTGGAAACGGAGGCCGATGGAGAAACGGAGGCCAATCTGGAAACGAAGGCGGATGGAGAAACGGAGGCCGATCTGAAAACGGGGACCAATAGAGAAACGGAGGCCGATCTGAAAACGGAGGCCCATGTAGAAACGGAGGCCGATCAGGAAACAGAAGCCGATGGAAAAACGGAGGCCGATCTGGAAACGGAGGCCGATGGAGAAATGGAGGCCAATCAGGAAACGAAGGCCGATGGAAAAACTGAGCCCGATTAGGAAACGGAGGCCGATAGAGAAACGGAGGCCGATCTGAATACGATGGCCCATGAAGAAACGAAGGCCCATGAAAAAACGAAGGCCGATCAAGAAACAGGCCGATGGAGAAACGGAAGCAGATCTAGAAACAGAGGCCAATAAAAAAACGGAGGATGATCTGGAAACGGAGGCCGATGGAGAAACAAAACCCGATCTGAAAACGGAGGCCGATCTGGAGACGGAGGTCGATGGAGAAACGGAGCACGATCTGGAAACGAAGGCCGATGGAGAAACAAAACCCGATCTGAAAACGGAGGCCCATGAAGAAACGGTGGCCGATCTGAAAACGGAGGCCCATGAAAAAACGGAAGCCGATCAGGAAACGAAGGCCGATGGAGAAACAAAGACCGATCTGGAAACGGAGGCCGATGGAGAAACGGAGGCCGATCTGGAGACGGAGGCCGATAGACAATCGGAGGCCGATCTGGAGACGGAGGCCGATGGAGAAACGGAGGCCGATCTGGAAACGGAGGCCTATGGAGAAACAAAGGCCGATCTGGAAAGGGAGGCCGATGGAGAAAAGGAAGCCAATCTGAAAACGAAGGCCGATGGAGAAACAAAACCCGATCTGGAAACGGAGGCCGATGAAGAAACGGAGGCCGATCTGAAAACGGAGGCTCATGAAGAAACGGAGGCCAATCAGGAAACAGGGGCCGATGGAGAAACGGAGGCCGATCTGGAAACGGAGGCCTATGGAGAAACAGAGGCCGATCTGAAAACGATGGCCCATGAAGAAACGAAGGCCCATGAAAAAACGAAGGCCGATCAAGAAACAGGCCGATGGAGAAACGGAAGCAGATCTAGAAACAGAGGCCAATAAAAAAACGGAGGATGATCTGGAAACGGAGGCCGATGGAGAAACAAAACCCGATCTGAAAACGGAGGCCGATCTGGAGACGGAGGTCGATGGAGAAACGGAGCACGATCTGGAAACGAAGGCCGATGGAGAAACAAAACCCGATCTGAAAACGGAGGCCCATGAAGAAACGGTGGCCGATCTGAAAACGGAGGCCCATGAAAAAACGGAAGCCGATCAGGAAACGAAGGCCGATGGAGAAACAAAGACCGATCTGGAAACGGAGGCCGATGGAGAAACGGAGGCCGATCTGGAGACGGAGGCCGATAGACAATCGGAGGCCGATCTGGAGACGGAGGCCGATGGAGAAACGGAGGCCGATCTGGAAACGGAGGCCTATGGAGAAACAAAGGCCGATCTGGAAAGGGAGGCCGATGGAGAAAAGGAAGCCAATCTGAAAACGAAGGCCGATGGAGAAACAAAACCCGATCTGGAAACGGAGGCCGATGAAGAAACGGAGGCCGATCTGAAAACGGAGGCTCATGAAGAAACGGAGGCCAATCAGGAAACAGGGGCCGATGGAGAAACGAAGGCCGATCTGGAGACGGAGGCCTATGGAGAAACAGAGGCCGATCTGGAAACGGAGGCTGATAGAGAAACGGAGGCCGATCTGGAAACGGAAGCCGATGGAAAAACGGAAACCGATCTGGAAATAAAAGCCGATTGAAAAACGGGGGCCGATTTGGAAACAGAGGCCGATAAAGAAACGGATGCCAATCTGGAAACGGAATCTGATGAAGAAACGGAGGCCAATCTGGAAACGGAGGCCGATGGAGAAGCGGAGGCCGATCTGTAAACGGAAGCCGATAGAGGAACGGATGCCGATCTGGAAACGGAGGAAGATGGAGAAACGGAGGCCGATCTGTAAACGGAAGCCGATAGAGGAACGGATGCCGATCTGGAAACGAAGGTCGAAAGAGAAACGGAGGCCGATGGAGAAACGGAGGCCGATCTGGATAAGGAAGGTAATGGAGAAACGGAGGCCAATCTGGAGACAGGTGCCGATGGAGAAACGGAGGCCTATCTGGAAACGGAGGCCGATGGAGAAGCGGAGACCAATCTTGAAACGGAGGCCGATGGAGAAACGTGGCCGATCTGGAAACAGAGGCCGATGGAGAAACGGAGGCCGATCTGAAACCGCAAGCCGATGGAGAAACGGAAGCCTATATGGGAACGGAGGCCAATGGAGAAACCGAGGCCGATCTGGAAACGGACGCCGATGGAGAAACGGAGGCCGATCTGGAAAGGTAGGCCGATGGAGAAGCGGAGGCCGATCTGGAAACGGAGGCCGATGGAGAAGCGGAGTCCAATATAGAAACGGAGGCCGATAGAAAAACGGAGGCCGATATAGAAACCGAGGCCGGTGGAGAAACGGAGGACAATCTGAGACCGGAAGCCGATAGAGAAACAGAGCCGATATGGAAACGGAGGCCGATGGAGGAATGGAGCCCGGTCAGGAAACGGAGGCCGACAGAGAACCGGAGGCCGATCTGCAAACGGGGGCTGATAGAGAAACGGAGGCCGATCTGGAAACGGAGGCCGATGGAGAAACGGAGGCCAATCTGGAAACGAAGACCGATGGAGAAACAGAGCCCGATCTGGAAACGGAGGCCGTTGGAGAAACGGAGGCCAATCTGGAAACGAAGGCGGATGGAGAAACGGAGGCCGATCTGAAAACGGGGACCAATAGAGAAACGGAGGCCGATCTGAAAACGGAGGCCCATGAAGAAACGGAGGCCGATCAGGAAACAGAAGCCGATGGAAAAACGGAGGCCGATCTGGAAACGGAGGCCGATGGAGAAATGGAGGCCAATCAGGAAACGAAGGCCGATGGAAAAACTGAGCCCGATTAGGAAACGGAGGCCGATAGAGAAACGGAGGCCGATCTGAAAACGATGGCCCATGAAGAAACGAAGGCCCATGAAAAAACGAAGGCCGATCAAGAAACAGGCCGATGGAGAAACGGAAGCAGATCTAGAAACAGAGGCCAATAAAAAAACGGAGGATGATCTGGAAACGGAGGCCGATGGAGAAACAAAACCCGATCTGAAAACGGAGGCCGATCTGGAGACGGAGGTCGATGGAGAAACGGAGCACGATCTGGAAACGAAGGCCGATGGAGAAACAAAACCCGATCTGAAAACGGAGGCCCATGAAGAAACGGTGGCCGATCTGAAAACGGAGGCCCATGAAAAAACGGAAGCCGATCAGGAAACGAAGGCCGATGGAGAAACAAAGACCGATCTGGAAACGGAGGCCGATGGAGAAACGGAGGCCAATCTGGAAACGAAGGCCGATGGAGAAACAAAACCGATCTGGAAACGGAGGCCGATGAAGAAACGGAGGCTGATCTGAAAAAAGAGGCTCATGAAAAAACGGAGGCCGATCAGCAAACAGGGGCCGATGGAGAATCGGAAGCCGATCCGGAAACGGAGGCCGATGGAGAAACGGAGGCCGATCTGGAAACGGAGGCCGATGGAGAAACAGAGGCCGATCTGGAAACGGAGGCCGATAGACAATCGGAGGCCGATCTGGAGACAGAGGCCGATGGAGAAACAGAGGCCGATCTGGAAACGGAGGCCGATAGACAATCGGAGGCCGATCTGGAGACGGAGGCCGATAGACAATCGGAGGCCGATCTGGAGACGGAGGCCGATGGAGAAACGGAGGCCGATCTGGAAACGGAGGCCTATGGAGAAACAAAGGCCGATCTGGAAACGGAGGCCGATGAAGAAACGGAGGCCGATCTGAAAACGGAGGCTCATGAAGAACCGGAGGCCAATCAGGAAACAGGGGCCGATGGAGAAACGGAGGCCGATCTGGAGACGGAGGCCTATGGTGAAACAGAGGCCGATCTGGAAACGGAGGCCGATGGAGAAACGGAGGACGATCTAGAAACGGAGGCTGATAGAGAAACGTAGGCCGATCTGGAAACGGAAACCGATGGAGAAACGGAAACCGATCTGGAAACGAAGGCCGATGGAGAAACGCAGGCCGATCTGGAAATAAAAGCCGATTGAAAACGGGGGCCGATTTGGAAACAGAGGCCGATAAAGAACCGGATGCCAATCTGGAAACGGAGGCTGATGAAGAAACGGAGGCCAATCTGGAAACGGAGGCCGATGGAGAAACGGAGGCCGATAAAGAAACGGAGGCCGATCTGGAAACGGAAGCCGATGGAGAAACGGAAACCGATCTGGAAACGAAGGCCGATGGAGAAACGGAAATCGATTTGAAAACGGAGGCCCATGGAGAAACGGAGGCCGATCTGGAAACGGAGGCCGATGGAGAAACGGAAGCCGATCTGGAAACGGAAGCCGATAAAGAAACGGAGACCGATCTGGAAACAGAGGTCGATAAAAAACGAGGCCGATCAGAAAACGGAGGCCGATGGAGAAACGGAAGCCGATCTGGAAACGGAAACCGATAAAGAAACGGAGCCCGGTCTGGAAACGGAAGCCGATGGAGAAACGGAGGCCAATCTGGAAATGGAGGCCGATGGAGAAACGGAGGCCGATCTGGAAACGGACGCCGATAGAGAAACGGATGCCGATCTGGAAACGGAGGCCGATGGAGAAACTGAGGCCGATCTGGAAACGGAAGCCGATAGAGAAACGGATTCCGATCTGGAAACGGAGGACGAAAGAGAAACGGAGGCCGATGGAGAAACGGAGGCCGATCTGGAAACGGAGGCCGATGGAGAAGCGGAGACCAATCTGGAAACGGAAGCCGATAGAGGAACGGATGCCGATTTGGAAACGGAGGACGAAAGAGAAACGGAGGCCGATGGAGAAACGGAGGCCGATCTGGATAAGGAAGGTAATGGAGAAACGGAGAAAAATCTGGAGACAGGTGCCGATGGAGAAACGGAGGCCCATCTGGAAACGGAGGCCGATGGAGAAGCGGAGACCAATCTGGAAACGGAGGCCGATGGAGAAACGTGGCCGATCTGGAAACAGAGGCCGATGGAGAAACGGAGGCCGATCTGGAAACGGCAGCCGATGGAGAAACGGAGGCCGATCTGAAACCGGAAGCCGATGGAGAAACGGAAGCCTATATGGGAACGGAGGCCAATAGAGAAACCGAGGCCGATCTGGAAACGGACGCCGATGGAGAAACGGAGGCCGATCTGGAAACGAAGGCCGATGGAGATGCGGAGTCCAATATAGAAACGGAGGCCGATAGAAAAACGGAGGCCGATATAGAAACCGAGGCAGGTGGAGAAACGGAGGACAATCTGAGACCGGAGGCCGATAGAGAAACGGAGCCGATATGGAAACGGAGGCCGATGGAGGAATGGAGCCCGGTCAGGAAACGGAGGCCGACAGAGAACCGGAGGCCGATCTGCAAACGGGGGCTGATAGAGAAACGGAGGCCGATCTGAAAACGGAGGCCGATGGAGAAACGGAGGCCAATCCGGAAACGAAGACCGATGGAGAAACAGAGCCCGATCTGGAAACGGAGGCCGATGGAGAAACGGAGGCCAATCTGGAAACGAAGGCGGATGGAGAAACGGAGGCCGATCTGAAAACGGGGACCAATAGAGAAACGGAGGCCGATCTGAAAACGGAGGCCCATGAAGAAACGGAGGCCGATCAGGAAACAGGCCGATGGAGAAACGGAAACAGATCTGGAAACAGAGGCCAATAAAAAACGGAAGATGATCTGGAAATGGAGGCTGATGAAGAAACATAACCCGATCTGAAAACGGAGGCCGATCTGGAGACGGAGGTCGATGGAGAAACGGAGCACGATCTGGAAACGAAGGCCAATGAAGAAACGAAGGGCGATCAAGAAACAGGCCGATGGAGAAACGGAAGCAGATCTGGAAACAGAGGCCAATAAAAAAACGGAGGATGATCTGAAAACGGAGGCCGATGGAGAAACAAAACCCGATCTGAAAACGGAGGCCGATCTGGAGACGGAGGTCGATGGAGAAACGGAGCACGATCTGGAAACGAAGGCCGATGGAGAAACAAAACCCGATCTGGAAACGGAGGCCGATGAAGAAACGGTGACCGATCTGAAAACGGAGGCCCATGAAAAAACGGAGGAAGATCAGGAAACGAAGGCCGATGAAGAAACAAAGACCGATCTGGAAACGGAGGCCGATGGAGAAACGGAGCCCAATCTGGAAACGAAGGCCGATGGAGAAACAAACCCCGATCTGGAAACGGAGGCCGATGAAGAAACGGAGGCCGATCTGAAAAAGGAGGCTCATGAAGAAACGGAGGCCGATCAGGAAACAGGGGCCGATGGAGAATCAGAAGCCGATCTGGAAACGGAGGCCGATGGAGAAACGGAGGCCGATCTGGAAACGGAGGCCGATGGAGAAACAGTGGCCGATCTGGAAACGGAGGCCGATGGAGAAACGGAGGCCAATCTGGAAACGAAGGCCGATGGAAAAACTGAGCCCGATTAGGAAAGGGAGTCCGATAGAGAAACGGAGGCCGATCTGAAAACGAAGGCCCATGAAGAAACGAAGGCCGATCAAGAAACAGGCCGATGGAGAAACGGAAGCAGATCTGGAAACAGAGGCCAATAAAAAAACGGAGGATGATCTGGAAACAGGGCCGATGGAGAATCGGAAGCCGATCTGGAAACGGAGGCCGATGGAGAAACGGAGGCCAATCTGGAAACGAAAGCCGATGGAAAAACTGAGCCCGATTAGGAAAAGAAAGCCGATGGAGAAACGGAGGCCGATCTGAAAACGAAGGCCCATGAACAAACGAAGGCCGATCAAGAAACAGAGGCCGATGGAGAAACGGAAGCAGATCTGGAAACAGAGGCCAATAAAAAACGGAGGATGATCTGGAAACGGAGGCCGATGGAGAAACAAAACCCGATCTGAAAACGGAGGCCGATCTGGAGACGGAGGCCGATGGAGAAACGGAGGACGATCTGGAAACGAAGGCCGATGGAGAAACCAAACCCGATCTGGAAACGGAGGCCGATGAAGAAACGGGGGCCGATCTGAAGACGGAGGCTCATGAAGAAACGGAGGCCGATCAGGTAAACAGGGGCCGATGGAGAAACGGAAGCCGATCTGGAAACGGAGGCCGATGGAGAAACGGAGGCCGATCTGGAAACGGTGGCCGATGGAGAAACAGAGGCCGATCTGGAAACGGAGGCCGATAGACAATCGGAGTCCGATCTGGAGACGGAGGCCGATGGAGAAACGGAGGCTGATCTGGAAACGGAGGCCTATGGAGAAACAGAGGCCGATCTGGAAACGGAGGCCGATAGAGAAACGGAGGCTGATGTGGAGACGCAGGCCAATGGAAAAACGGAGGACGATCTGGAAACGGAGGCCGATGGAGAAACGGAGTCCGATCTGGGGACGGCGGCCAATGGAGAAACGGAGGCCGATCTTGAAATGGAAGCCGATTGAGAAACGGGGGCCGATCTGGAAACAGAGGCCGATAAAGAAACGGATGCCAATCTGGAAACGGAGGCCGATGAAGAAACGGAGGCCAATCTGGAAACGGAGACCAATGGAGAAACGGAGGCCGATCTGTAAACGGAGGCCGATAGAGAAACGGAGGCCGATCTGGACACGGAAGCCGATGGAGAAACGGAAAACGATCTGGAAACGAAGGCCGATGGAGAAACAGTAGCCGATCTGAAAACGGAGGCCCATGGAGAAACGGAGGCCGATCTGGAAACGGAGGCCGATGGAGAAACGGGAGCCGATCTGGAAACGGAAGCCGATAAAGAAACAGAGACCGATCTGGAAACAAAGGTCGATAAAAAAACGAGGCCGATCAGAAAACGGTGGCCGATGGAGAAACGGAAGCCGATCTGGAAACGGAAACCGATAAAGAAACGGATGCCGATCTGGAAACGGAGGCCGATGGAGAAACGGAGGCCGATCTGGAAACATAGCTCAATGGAGAAACCGAGGCCGATCTGGAAATGGAGGCCGATGGAAAAACGGAGGCCGATCTTCAAACAGAAGACGAAAGAGAAACGGAGGCCGATGGAGAAACGGAGGCCGATCTGGAAAAGGAAGCTAATGGAGAAACGGAGGCCAATCTGGAAATGGAGGCCGAGTGAAAAACTGAGGCCGATCTGGAAACGGAAGCCGATAGAGAAACGGATGCCGATCTGGAAACGGAGGCCGTTGGAGAAACGGAGGCCGATCTGGAAACTTAGGCCAATGGAGAAACCGAGGCCGATCTGGAAATGGAGGCCGATGGAAAAACGGAGGCCGATCTTTAAACAGAAGACGAAAGAGAAACGGAGGCCGATGGAGAAACGGAGGCCGATCTGGAAAAGGAAGCTAATGGAGAAACGGAGGCCAATCTGGAAATGGAGGCCGAGTGAAAAACTGAGGCCGATCTGGAAACGGAAGCCGATAGAGAAACGGATGCCGATCTGGAAACGGAGGCCGTTGGAGAAACGGAGGCCGATCTGGAAACTTAGGCCAATGGAGAAACCGAGGCCGATCTGGAAATGGAGGCCGATGGAAAAACTGAGGCCGATCTGGAAACGGAAGCCGATAGAGAAACGGATGCCGATCTGGAAACGGAGGCCGTTGGAGAAACGGAGGCCGATCTGGAAACTTAGGCCAATGGAGAAACCGAGGCCGATCTGGAAATGGAGGTCGATGGAGAAACGGAGGCCGATCTGGATAGGGAAGGTAATGGAGAAACGGAGGCCAATCTGGAGACAGGGGCCGATGGAAAAACGGAGGCCCATCTGGAAACGGAGGCCGATAGAGAAGTGGATACCAATCTGGAAACGGAGGCCGATGGAGAAACGGTGGCCGATCTGGAAACAGAGGCCGATGGAGAAACGGAGGCCGATCTGGAAACGGCAGCCGATGGAGAAACGGAGGCCGATCTGAGACCGGAAGCCGATGGAGAAACGGAAGCCTATATGGGAACGGAGGCCAGTGGAGAAACCGAGGCCGATGGAGAAACGGAGGCCGATCTGGAAAGGTAGGCTGATGGAGAAGCGGAGGCCGATCTGGAAACGGACGCCGATGGAGACGCGGAGTCCGATATAGAAACGGAGGCCGATAGAAAAACGGAAGC
Source organism: Agriotes lineatus (assembly GCA_940337035.1). Classification (NCBI taxonomy): domain Eukaryota; kingdom Metazoa; phylum Arthropoda; class Insecta; order Coleoptera; family Elateridae; genus Agriotes; species Agriotes lineatus. The sequence goes on along the minus strand of CALNHX010002493.1, from coordinate 111,481 downwards.
CGATAGAGAAACTGACGCCGATGGAGAAACGGAGGACAATCTGAGACCGGAGGCCGATATAGAAACGGAGCCGATATGGAAACGGAGGCCGATGGAGGAATGGAGGCCGGTCAGGAAACGGAGGCCAATGGAGAAACGGAGGCCGATCTGGAAACGGAGACCGATGGAGAAACGGAGGCCAACCTGGAAACGAAGGCCGATGGAGAAACTGAGCTCGATTAGGAAACGGAAGCCGATGGATAAACGGAGGCCGATCTGAAAACGAAGGCCCATAAAGAAACGAAGGCCGATCAAGAAACAGAGGCCGATGGAGAAACGGAAGCAGATCTGGAAACAGAGGCCGATAAAAAAACGGAGGATAATCTGGTAACGGAGGCCGATGGAGAAACAAAACCCGATCTGAAAACGGAGGCCGATCTGGAGACGGAGGCCGATGGAGAAACGGAGGACGATCTGGAAACGGAGGTCGATAGATAAGCGGAGGCCGATTTGGAAACGGAGGCCGATGGAGAAACGGAGGCCAATCTGGAAACGGAGGCCGATGGAGAAACAGAGGCCGATCTGGAAACGGAGGACGATAGAGAAACGGAATCCGATCTGGAGACGGAGGCCGATGGAGAAACATAGGACGATCTGGAAACGGAGGCCGGTGGAGAAACGGAGTCCTATCTGGGAGCGGCGGCCAATGGAGAAACGGAGGCCGATCTGGAAACGGAGGCCGATGGAGAAACGGAGGCCGATTTGGAAACGGAGGCCGATGGAGAAACGGAGGCCAATCTGGAAACGGAGACCAATGGAGAAACGGAGGCCGATCTGTAAACGGAGGCCGATAGAGAAACGGAGGCCGATCTGGACACGGAAGCCGATGGAGAAACGGAAAACGATCTGGAAACGAAGGCCGATGGAGAAACAGTAGCCGATCTGAAAACGGAGGCCCATGGAGAAACGGAGGCCGATCTGGAAACGGAGGCCGATGGAGAAACGGGAGCCGATCTGGAAACGGAAGCCGATAAAGAAACAGAGACCGATCTGGAAACAAAGGTCGATAAAAAACGAGGCCGATCAGAAAACGGTGGCCGATGGAGAAACGGAAGCCGATCTGGAAACGGAAACCGATAAAGAAACGGATGCCGATCTGGAAACGGAGGCTGATGGAGAAACGGAGGCCGATCTGGAAACATAGCTCAATGGAGAAACCGAGGCCGATCTGGAAATGGAGGCCGATGGAAAAACGGAGGCCGATCTTCAAACAGAAGACGAAAGAGAAACGGAGGCCGATGGAGAAACGGAGGCCGATCTGGAAAAGGAAGCTAATGGAGAAACGGAGGCCAATCTGGAAATGGAGGCCGAGTGAAAAACTGAGGCCGATCTGGAAACGGAAGCCGATAGAGAAACGGATGCCGATCTGGAAACGGAGGCCGTTGGAGAAACGGAGGCCGATCTGGAAACTTAGGCCAATGGAGAAACCGAGGCCGATCTGGAAATGGAGGCCGATGGAAAAACGGAGGCCGATCTTTAAACGGAAGACGAAAGAGAAACGGAGGTCGATGGAGAAACGGAGGCCGATCTGGATAGGGAAGGTAATGGAGAAACGGAGGCCAATCTGGAGACAGGGGCCGATGGAAAAACGGAGGCCCATCTGGAAACGGAGGCCGATAGAGAAGTGGATACCAATCTGGAAACGGAGGCCGATGGAGAAACGGTGGCCGATCTGGAAACAGAGGCCGATGGAGAAACGGAGGCCGATCTGGAAACGGCAGCCGATGGAGAAACGGAGGCCGATCTGAGACCGGAAGCCGATGGAGAAACGGAAGCCTATATGGGAACGGAGGCCAGTGGAGAAACCGAGGCCGATGGAGAAACGGAGGCCGATCTGGAAAGGTAGGCTGATGGAGAAGCGGAGGCCGATCTGGAAACGGACGCCGATGGAGACGCGGAGTCCGATATAGAAACGGAGGCCGATAGAAAAACGGAAGCCGATAGAGAAACTGACGCCGATGGAGAAACGGAGGACAATCTGAGACCGGAGGCCGATATAGAAACGGAGCCGATATGGAAACGGAGGCCGATGAAGGAATGGAGGCCGGTCAGGAAACGGAGGCCAATGGAGAAACGGAGGCCGATCTGGAAACGGAGACCGATGGAGAAACGGAGGCCAACCTGGAAACGAAGGCCGATGGAGAAACTGAGCTCGATTAGGAAACGGAAGCCGATGGATAAACGGAGGCCGATCTGAAAACGAAGGCCCATAAAGAAACGAAGGCCGATCAAGAAACAGAGGCCGATGGAGAAACGGAAGCAGATCTGGAAACAGAGGCCGATAAAAAAACGGAGGATAATCTGGTAACGGAGGCCGATGGAGAAACAAAACCCGATCTGAAAACGGAGGCCGATCTGGAGACGGAGGCCGATGGAGAAACGGAGGACGATCTGGAAACGGAGGTCGATAGATAAGCGGAGGCCGATTTGGAAACGGAGGCCGATGGAGAAACGGAGGCCAATCTGGAAACGGAGGCCGATGGAGAAACAGAGGCCGATCTGGAAACGGAGGACGATAGAGAAACGGAATCCGATCTGGAGACGGAGGCCGATGGAGAAACATAGGACGATCTGGAAACGGAGGCCGGTGGAGAAACGGAGTCCTATCTGGGAGCGGCGGCCAATGGAGAAACGGAGGCCGATCTGGAAACGGAGGCCGATGGAGAAACGGAGGCCGATTTGGAAACGGAGGCCGATGGAGAAACGGAGGCCAATCTGGAATCGAAAGCCGATGAAGAAACGGCCGCCGATCTGGAAACGAAGGCCGATGGAGAAACTTTGGCCGATCTGGAAATGGAGGCCGATAGAGAAACGGATGCTGATCTGGAAACGGAGGCCGATGGAGAAACGGAGACCGATCTGGAAACGGAGGCCGATGGAGAAACAGAGGCCGATCTGGAAACGGAGTCCGATGGAGAACCGGAGGCCGATCTGGAAACGGAGGCCGATGGAGAAACAGAGGCCGATCTAGAAACGGAGGCAGATGGAGAAACGAAGGCCGATCTGGAAACGGAAGCCGATGGAGAAACGGAGACCGATCTAGAAACGGAGGCAGATGGAGAAACGAAGGCCGATCTGGAAACGGAGGCCTATGAAGAAACGGAGGCCGATCAGGAAACAGAGGCCGATGGAAAAACGGAAGCCGATCTGAAAACAGAAGTCGATAAAAAAACCGAGGCCGATCTGGAAAGGGAGGCCGATAGAGAAACGAAGACCGATCTGGAGACGGAGGGCAGGGAGAAACGGATGCCACCCTGGAAACGGAGGCCGATGGAGAAACGGAGGCCGATAAAGAAACGGAGGCTGATTTGGAGACGGAGGCCAATGGAGAAACAGAGGCCGATCTGGAAACGGTGGCCGATAGAGAAACGGAGGCCGATCTGGAGACTAGTAGGCCTTTATAATGTAAAATTCTGGGAAATCTTTCCAAGCAGCATCAAACAACACGAAAGTTACACTTGGGTGCAATTTGCCGGCCGCCGGCTCAATCGGTGGTAGGGCCGCGGGATTGATATCGGTAGATTTAATTAAGTATAAAAAAACCCAGAGCGCCAACAATTTTTGAAGGTACGACAATTGCACCCCGGTGAACTGTGGAGAAATTGTAAACTCGGTACCTAGCACACAATACTCCCTGAAAGATGGTTCCAATAAAACAACCGAATCGTAGCTAACACAAATCATATAAAGATAATTTGAAATAATTTAATTTCATGCATAAATATTCTATATAAGTTTTACATTGACAATCTTATATCTAGCATGAAATGAAAGATGAGGGCCGCCCTAATTAAGTAACACATGCACTAAATGTACTTACAGTTTTATTTATTTATTTATTTATTTATTTATTTCGGGGTCGCAACAAGCACAAGGCTCAATTACAGCAACCCACAATTAAAAAATAAAAATTACAAACTCTCAAGACGAAAGCAAACATTATCGATAATAGAAAAAAAACACAATTAAACATAAAAAGCCGGAATGCAAAATGAGAATAAAAACAGTATACACTTAACTAGAATAACAATTGTAAAGTTTAGCTTTGAACGTCTGAAGGGAATCAAAATGACTATTCAACACTATAACATATAAGCCAATCACATTGCAGACATTTGCTTTTTTCAACCAATAACAGCAGTATATCAGTGAATATTGGGCACCATGCAAAATATTCACAAAACAATGTACGTACTCAAAAAATAAATAGCCTTGTTGCGAAGTATCGTTTAGCAACGATTTTTTTTTTTTTTTTTTTTTTAATATAAACCAGATCAGCGGAATCGCTTTACATGGTTGAGATGCAATTTTACAAATTTATGTGTTAGGCTATGGACTAGAGGCGGATGCCGCACTATAAATGGGTTTTGCGTTACACTCACTGTTTATTAAAGGTAACTTATCTTATTTCACTGATCACTGTCATCTGTAGTTGAATAGTTTAAGTAAATATCTTGCGGAAGTTGACGTTTCAGCCTGGAGTGAATACCCTTGGATCCGGTGTTATAATACCTTGCTCCACCGCACTGCGTAATGTCACGAAAATATGTTCTTGTTGCTGTCTTGATAAAATCCTGAATGCATGGTATATTTGCCTCTCGTTGAAGTTGAGAGTTGCGCACAAACCAAGGTGCGTTGAAAATTATACGAAGAATTTTATTTTGAAATATCTGTAATTTCTTCAGTTGTGTTTGTGAAGCTGCTCCCCAAACCTGACATGCGTACGTTAGAACAGGTCTGATAACTGACTCGTAGATAAGACATCCTACTTCATGTTTAAGGGGCGAATTCTTATTAATGATTGGATACAGCATCGCCAGTCGTGCGTATGCTTCATTCAGCTTTTTATTTGTATGAAAAGCCCATGTCAGTTTCGTATCGAGGAATACACCTAGGTATTTCACTGCGTTATCCGCCGGATTCCATTGAATTTGTTGGTTGTCAATTGTGATGTTTGGAGGTAAAATTGGCCTTCGAAGAGTAAAAATTTTAGTTTCGCATTTAGTGGTGTTCAGTCTTATGCACCATTTATCAAACCACTTCAGCAAGATGTCGGTGTAATCTTGAAGACGACGTACAGATATGAGAATATCGGTATGTTGAGAGAGTAGAACGGTGTCGTCAGCATACATAGCGATGGTTGAATTGATGGGTTCAGGGATGTCAGACATATAAATATTAAACAGTGTTGGGCCTATGATCGAACCTTGTGGTACTCCGGCATGAATATTCTTTTTTGCTGATAGTGAACTGTTGATTCTTACTGCAAACGTGCGGTTCGTTAAGAAAGATTTAATAATGGATAACAAGTATGCGGGCATGTTTATTTTCATCAGCTTGAACAATAATCCTTCTATCCACACTCGGTCGAATGCCCGAGCAATATCAAGGAACAGGGCCACGGTATGCTGCTTATTTTCAAAAGCTGTCTCTATGAGTTCAGAAATACGAGACAATTGATGTACGGTTGAGTATTTCTTTCGAAAACCATATTGGTATGCCGGAAGAATCTGATTGTCTAGGAGAAATGCATTGATACGGGAGTGAATAATTTTTTCAAGGAGTTTGGAGAGTGTAGGAAGGAGACTTATTGGGCGGTAACTGTCAAGGTGCTTATGGTTTTTGCCTGGTTTAGGAAAAACTAAGATGTGTGCATACTTCCAAGAATTTGGGAAGTATCCAATTCTAAGGCAAGCATTGAATAATATTGTTAGAAAAGTTATTATTTTTAAAGGGAAGTTTCTGAGAACTATATTTGGAATTAGGTCGTGACCTGGCGACTTTTTAGGAGACAGACTGTGAATATGCTCTAATATTTCTTCAGGAGAAGTAGGTACTATTAGTCCGGGATTAGCTGGGAAGTCCGTAGTTAATTTCATTTTTACTGCTTCTGCAAAATCAGTGTTTCTGTCAGATATTTTGGTAACAAAAGTATTTTGTAGATGTGTGGCAAATATGTCGCATTTTTCTTCATCAGTGGCGTACTTATGATTATCAACATGTATAGTGGAAACTTGCGGCTGTTGTTTTAATATTCTTCTCGTAGCTCGCCACATAGTAGGGTCCCTGGGCTGTAGATCAGATATGTAATTTTGGTAATTAGTTATTCTGTGTTGATCTAATGCCATTTTGACTTCCCGTGTAAGTCAGTTAACATGTGTTTTGAGGAGGGGATCTCGTGTTCTGGTCCACAATCTTCTCAGCCGATTTTTATGTTTTATAAGTTTTAAAATACTTTCAGGTAGAGCCCTGTAAGTGTATTTTCGCTTAGTTTGAATTGTAGTAGCTTTGCTTACAGCCGTCTTGACTGCTGAGTTAAGTTTGTCAAGCTCTGTGTCAATGTCTGCCTGAGATTCAATATTAGTTGGACAACGTATCGTTTCAGCAAGAGAAGTTTGGAAGTAGTCCCAGTCAACTACACCGTTGATTAGTTTAGGAAATGGTTGTGTAATTAATGGAGTGCTATCAAAAGTAAGTAACACTGGAAGATGATCAGAGTCTAGCTCGTATAGGACTGTTTGGAATATTGGGACAGGAAAATTTTTTACTAGACCAATGTCTAAAATGTCAGGGCGATGGTCTCTGCGGTATGGGTAATGTGTAGGTTCGGTTGGAGCTGCTACCTGGATGGCGTGATTGGATATGTGTTCGTATAAACGATTTCCATTTGGGTTACTGCTTGTACAACCCCAAATTGTATTCTTCGAATTGAAATCACCAATAGCTAAAGTGGGTATATTATCGGGAAATATGGCTGCTATATCTGCTTCGAGTAGACGTCTGTTAGGCTGTTTATATGCTGCTATAATATTCACACTTTTCTTGTTCTCCATTTCTAATTTAATAGCGGTAATTTCAAGATTAACGAGTCCTTCGATGTCGTAAGTGTGGACATGTAGCGATTTTTTAATAATTATTGCAACTCCTCCAGATGCGTAGTTGGATATGCGATCTTGTCTGTAGATATTGTACTGTGGTATTCTAAATTGTTGATCGTGTGCTAGATGAGTTTCTGTAACAATTAGGATGTCTACGTTGTGTCTCTCTATGAAGGCAATAACTAGTTGTCTCTGTCTTTGTAAACCATCCGCATTATAGTTAGCGATGATGAGATTAGATAGTCGACATAATTGATATTTATCCATTAAGGAGAGAAGGAATAATTGAGAAGATGAACGATTTAATCTGTTCATGAAATGGAGATAACATATGCCAAATAGTCTGGATTAGATCAGTAAGAGGAGGAGAGTGAGTAGATTGTGAGGTATTGTTTGGGGTAGATTGTTGAGACGTTGTTGTGGGAGATAGTTTATGGGCGTAGGTGGTTCCTGGAGTAACATAGCTATAGACAGTATGGTTTGAATTTGGGGTTTGGGAGTGGTGAAGGGTGCGGGTATTTTTTTTGTTGGAGGTAGTATAGTAGTTGCAGCCTCTATAGTTTGCGGGATGTTCGCCGCCACAGTTTACACACTTGGGCTTTTCTGTTTTTGTTTTAGGGCATTTTGAGTAGTGATGCATTCCTGGACACTTGACACAGCGAGCTGGGAGATGACAGTAATTTTTCGTGTGTCCTAATCGCTGACAGTTCGTACACTGTGGGGTATCTTTGCTAGCACGCCGCGGCTCTATTGAAATGATACTATGTAGGAACTTAGTTAGCTTGAAGATTTCTTTCGATTTATCCGTTTTAGGTAACTCAATTGCACAAAGAGGAATCGGCTGTTTGTTTTTAAGTAGTCGCGTGACCTTTAAGGCTGTGAACTGTAGAGACTTAAGTTCATTAGAAATTTCTTCGGTTGTAAGCGAGGTTGGAATATTTCTCATTATTACCGATAAGTTCGAGTTTTCCGGGTTGCGAAATGTGTAGTATTCTATTTTATCTTTGTTAGTATCGTAAAATTTTGTAAGATTACGATAGTCTTCAATGTCCGTTAAATTGACACGTAAGTTCGGATTTGTATATAGGCACGACATGCGAAGTTTTCCAGATTGCAGGGCAACAGCCTTCACGTAATGATTTATTAAAAAGAATGGATAAAGGAAGAGATAGGCTTGAAGCACATTGCTTTATAAAAAGCGCGGGGATGCCATCGGGTCCTGCGCCTTTGTTCGTATCGAGAGCTATTAAAATTTTAAAAACAGTTTTATCAGAAATTGTAATATTAGAAATAGATAAATTGGTAACCATTTTATAGATCGTTTCACGATTATCAACATGTTTTTCACTAGAAAATACAGACTGAAAATATGTGGAAAATAAATTACAGATTCCAGGACCATCGGAGGCCGTAGCACCTGCATATTGCAAATTTGAAGGAATTCCAGCACAGAGCTTTTTATTAGATACAAATGACCAAAATTTTTTAGGATTTTCCCGAATATTATTTTGCACATCTAACAAGTACTGTTTGTGACTTAAGCTAATTAAATTTCGCACACGCTTTCTAAGCAAGCTAAATATATTATAGTAGTGCAAGGTTTTGTATCTTTTAAATTGCCTGTGTGCTGATTGTTTTTCCCGAAGCAGTCTTATAATTGCAGGCGTGAACCAAACAGGGTACTGTCGACTTCCAATATTTTTAGATGGGACGTGCTGAGTAATAATGCTATTAATAATAAAGTAGAATTTAGTAACACTCTGGTCAGTATTTAGATTACGAAATTCTGTGTACCAGTCTAACGACTACAGTTTTTCATTTATAATTGTGTAATTGGCCCTTTTAAAAATAAAAATTTTTCTAGGTGCTTTACAAATTGCAGTAGAGGCGCTACAGTTTAAATACATTTCTAATGGCATGTGGTGATTATCTATTTTGACGAGGGGCTCATCACACTTGTTCAACTTTACGTTGTCGTTGTTAGATAGTACAAGATCGAGCAATCTGTTGTTAACATTTAATACATGATTAAATTGCATAAGATTGCAAAAAGATAAACAATCAACAAGTTCTTTGGCGCTAATATCATATGAGTGTTTAGGAATTAAATAATCCAAATTATTTTGGCGCTCCCAAGCCAGATTTGGGAGATTAAAATCACCACAAATAAGAATCATATCACCATCTGGCAAGGAATATGCTATAATCTGTAAATTATTAACAAAAGTAATAAAGGCAAGACGATCAGTAGGAGGAAGATAAACACAGCACACATGTAACTTTCGCATTTTTGAAGAGCTGGTTGTAGATATTGATACCCACAAATCCTCGGCATTGGTGCACCACATGGGTTTTTCAATACACGATAGGTGTTTGCGCACTGCAATCAGGACTCCACCTCCATCAAGTTTGTGCGAAGTTGCCACCGAACGATCCCTTCTGTACACTGCGTAATCGCCACACATCACTTCGTGATTGTAAACGGAGTTATTTAAATTAGTTTCTGTGAAACAGATTACATCAAAGCTACACTTTACGGAACTTAGATATGTTTCATTGGTTTTTGTTCGTAGACCACGAACGTTTTGGTAATAAACTGAAATGTCCGTCACCATAATTATAAAACAAAATAATAATTAATGTAACCACAGTACACATAGCCGATTACGAGTGGATGACCTACAGCTTTAGGAGATCGTTGTCCGAGTTAATTACTTTTATTGGGGATGTATCGTCCTTCCGCATAAATATTCGGCAGTTTTTCACCCACACGTACTTGAAATTTTGGTTTTTAGCCACCTCCCTGGTTTTCTTATACAATAATTTGTTGGCGGGGGATAAATGCTCACTGACGTAGATAGTATGCGGTGAACCTTCCATTTTTAGATCCGCAGTGGATAAGCCTTTACGGTTCTTAAAGCAAGCTAAAAATTCGTCTTTTTTTCTGCGGGAAACTAACTTTATTACAATATTACGGGGCCGATTTGATGAATTAGAAATCGCCGGTACACGGTGGCCAATATCGATGTCACTTTTAGTTATAGAGCAACCAGTTAGTTTGCCAATTTCGGATAGTATATCGTACACGTTTTCATTTGGTTTTTCAGGCAAATTTTGTATCTCTAAATTATTCATTCGTGAATATTGCTCTAGAGCTGCTAATCTTTTGTTAAGATCGACAACTTCTTCTTTTAAGACGGCATTTTCTTTTTGGAGAACGTCGATTTTCTTTAGTTGAGACTCAAAATTTTTTAGACTCCGATCAAATTCCGTAACCTTATCACTGCAAAAGGTTACGGATCGAAGAATTTCGTCCTGGGTTTTGCTAACGTGAGACATAATATCACTTTTCATACCTTGCAAGAGCTGTTGTAGATATGCAGCATTAGGTACCTCAAGGCAGGGATTATTTTGCACCACTTGGCCGTTTTCTTCGTAATCTTCTTCGACGAGCAAAGAATTATTTCCGCGACAAGTGACGCACTTCCAAGATGCTCCCGATGATTCTAAAGTATTCAGTTGGGTAATGGATAAGCCGACGCATTTTAGGTGATAGACCTGTCGACAATTCCCATAGCACTTGACACCTGGTGATTTTTTTGTCACTGGCATGGTACAAATAGTACACGACCCCATTATCAACCCAATGATGGTTTGTTGTGATTGTTTGGAATAATAAAATTAGGAATTTGCACTAGTACAATTAACAAAACTTAACTGCTTTTGCACAACGATGCTTACAGCCCGAGAGGCACAGGTACCTTTGACAAACATATAGGTTACAACATGTTAAAAATGGGCCACCTCGCCAGCGGCTCGCTGCGACAGACTTGAAGCCTTGGATCTGGGCGTCGTTGCGATCGTAGTTCGACGTCGACCGAGAACGTTTCGATGTCGACGGTGGCCTAAATGGCCGGCAATAACAGCGCCGCTCCCACAGGTCGAAAGGCCAAACCTCGAGGCTAATTACCTCCGAAAGACGGTACCCTCTTGTGCCCTAACTGTGCGCCTGCGACAAGGAGAAGCGGGCCCGTGGAGGCTCAACAGATCGCTTCGCCAAATGTTGCTGCACGTGGTCCAAAAGGTCCAGCAACTTCAGTGCGAAAACGCAATTTGCGTCAAGTACGGCTCGATGGCGAAATGTTGCCTAATACGTCTTGCTGTAAGAGGGAAAACAGGGCTCTAATAGAACACGCACGCACAGGCCTCCCAGCGTAAAATAGCTACTCACCCCAAATGGTTTTTGGGCGCAGAAAAGGAACAGCTCGAATATGCTAACACCGAATAGATCCGCCTTAGCGAAGGAAACCAATGTCCTTAATTATATTCGGGGGGCTTCAATCCACGAAATGTGAGGGCATTCCTACAATCACGTATCCAACTCAACCAAATAGCCCTAAATAAGCATCCATGAACTAGTGAATAGCACTCACGAACTGCTCGCTTCAAAAGCTGGCGAAGAAGAAGGCAGCGAGTCCCGGCCTGCCAATGGTTTTTTCAGATAAAAGCTATCGCCAGAAGACACGGCCGGACGCCAATGCGCAACGCGCGGGAGAATAGCATTCAAATTCGAAATTATGGCAGGCGGCGCATTCTGCACGTAACAGCTCCCCCCTTACCAGAACAGAAAAATTTCGCAAAAAGTTTTCTACATTCAAAGAAATCGACGCCAGACAGCTCAGTCAGACAAAAAAAAAGAAAGAAACCCAGGAAGGGCATTACCCCGCTAATACGCTTACGAACACACACACACTTGAAAACCCAAACCCACCCCACGATAAGGCAACTACTTGAGAAGGCGGTAGTGACCCCAAGAGGAACCTGTGGCCAGATCAACTCCACGACAGGGATCGAGACTGCTCGTCGCTGCTGGGTGAAAATTCTGCGCCGGTGAGCAGTTTCGTAACGACCCATCGCAAAGAAGCTCCAACCCCAAGAACCCTCCAACACCACCCCGTATCTCCCCAAGTACCCCCCTGACAACTTCCTACGAAACCAAACCCCGAGGCGGAAGCAAGACCTCCACAGTTAAGGTACTGTGAGACCGAAATGGGACAACACTAAACAACGAAGACGGTTAGGGTTCTTCTTTTGACACTAAAGGGGAGAAGGTAACCCCGGGAAAAAAAGGGCCACAGAAACCAGAGAAGTAATAGGCAGAGCCAACATACACGCCATTCGACACACATACTGACCGAGAGACCCTGCAGCGCCCTGAACGGCCTGGAGGAAATCTCTACAAGTCTTAATTCCCACTCACACCCACGATCCATTCAGCACCAAAGACCACAATCACACCAGTTCAAAGAGAAGTAAATTATAAGCACAGTCAGATTCTTCACATTCGAACCAGACGAGAAAGGCGAGAAGCCAGATACAGCTCATAAAACAGAAGGCAAAGGATGAAGGAATAACCGGCTCCAACACAATATTATACAACACAGGGACATATACCGCGATAGCGGATCTCTACCAAACGTTCTTCCAGAAGGCAAAATCGGCACTAGCCGAAGTAACATTCGCAATAAAAAAAACCGATAGGGCCATACCCTAAAGAGGCCCATCCGTAAACCTCACAGAAGGGAAAACACGATGCCAAAGTTCCTAACGGCGACCTACCCGAAGATGCCTCGTAGAAGGAAAAGCAAGTTGAAAACGCTCCCCAAAATAGTGACCTACCCTACAAATGCCCAACCAACCATCCTAGCGGTATAAGAGGAGAAAAACAAGATTAAAGCGTTTCCTAATAGTAACTTACCCTACAAATACCCAACCAACCACCCTAGCGGTATAAGAGGAGAAAAACAAGATGAAAGCGTTTCCTAATAGTGACCTACCCTACAAATGCCCAACCAACCACCCTAGACTCTATACAAGAGGGACACTAGTCCATAGCCGAGTCGTCGTATGGCTTCAGATCTTTGGCGTGCCAAGTACCCTTCATCACATTCCCATCCGGATGTATGAGACCCACCGAGAGAATTTCCGATTAATAATGAACAGGCCCGCAAACTTAGCGGCGAGCTTGGCAGTAAATTGGCGTGCGGTATCCGACAACACGTAGTTCCTACGCAACACGGCTTGTCCAAGAACATACTCTAGGAGACGGCGGCGAAGGTCGTAACGCGCTTTAGATTTCTCATACGCTTTACCTAGCCGACGTTCTACCTCTACATAAAGGTTATTGATGAGCGTGGCACGGGCATTCAAGTCTTTACTACGATCGAATTGGAGCTCAGGGTTCTCGTTATCCGGAGGAGGTTCGTGTTTAAGCGAGATCTCCCTACCAAAATTATTAAAGTACGGAGTCTTCCCCGTAACTTTATGAACCGAAGTGCGAATCGCGCAAGCGACATGAGAGAGATATCTAAGGACTGAAATTCGCGGCTACAAAATTGGACGCCATTATCACACACAATGCGCCTTGGAGCGCCAAACATCAAGAAAACATCTTCCTCAAAATGGCGTGAGACCAAATTAGCAGACGCGGAGCTTAAGGGGAACGTGAGTGCGAATGTACTGAAGCAATCGGCCACAACCAGAATATACGCGTATCCTCGCGATGATTGAGGCAACGGGCCTACAATGTCACCACAAATGACTTCCCAAGGCTTCGAGATAAGGAAATGACCTCCCATAAAACCAGCAGGGGCTCTTTGTTCGGGTTTAATGCGCTGACACGTTTCGCGACGGCGGACATACGCGGCTACGTCGTATCGTAATCTCGGCCAATAGTACTTATGCGCGATACGATGGAAAGTTTTATTTACGCCAGTGTGACCAGCGGTGGGGTCGTCGTGATTCTGCCTAATAACTTCGCGGCGCCGGGGTTTAGGGACCACGAGCTTCCAATAATTTTCTTCATCATCCGCTAGATCAGGGTAGTTAGACCGATCATACTTATACAGCTGGCTGTTATTAAGTCGCCACTGAGGAAATTTTTGAGGGTTAGTTCCAATCTGGTGACACATACGCCTATACCACGGGTCGCGAATAGGTTCGGGTGGAACATCAACTGTATCAATAACCGGAACGGCACGAGATAGAGTGTCCGGCACAACATGCTCTTTGCCTTTACGATGGACAATGTCAAAGTCATACTGCTGCAGACGGATAGCCCAACGCGCAATGCGACCAACCGGGTCCTAATATCGTTAAGCCACTTCAGGCTATAATGGTTTGTCACCACGGTAAATTTTGTTCCCTCAACATACGATCTAAGTTTCTCTATCGCGAAAAGGACAGCCAGACATTCACGCTCAGTCGTGCTAAAGTTGCGTTCATTCTTAGTCAGCGAACGGCTAATGTAACAAATGACCTTTTCACCATCGGCCTGTTGTTGGGTAAGGACCGCGCCGATGCCATAACCCGAAGCATCAGTTTGTATTACAAAGGGCACGGAAAAATCCGGGCATGCCAAAATCGAGGCCGAAATCAAGTGTTCCTTGATTGTGCGAAAAGCATGTTCACAACGCTCATCCCATACGAACTTAGTGTTCTTCCGAAGAAGAGTCGTCAGCGGGCCTATAAATGACGAGAAGTTTGGTACGAAGCGTCGATACCATGACGCCATACCGATAACACGGCGTACCTCGGAAACCGAACCAGGAGTAGGGATACGCGTGATCGCCTCCACTTTTTCCGGATCGACCAACAAACCCTTGGAATTCACCAAATAACCAAGATACTTAAGCTCGGGCTTACCAAAGTGACATTTGTCCTTACTTAAGGTAATGCCAGCAGACAACAAACGAGATACCACCTCCCGAAGAACTGACAGGTGCTTATCGAAGGTAGGCGTACAGATCACAATATCGTCAAGGTACGTAAACACAGAGGGCTCTAAATCGGCGCCAACTACACGGTCGATTAACCGCTGCCAAGTGGCCGAGGCCGTATGCAAACCGAACGGTAGGCGACAAAACTGGTATAACCCGCGATTGGGGACAGTAAACGCAGTCAAAGGCCTCGAGGAGGCTGCAACAGGAATTTGCCAATACGCCGATTTAATATCGAGAGTAGTGAAGTAGTGCGCATCACGAAGCTTATCCAGCGTACTCGATACATACGGAATAAGATAAGCATCAGGCTGACTAACTTTATTGAGGCGGCGAAAATCAACGCAAAAGCGATAGCTAGCATCCTTTTTCCTGATCATAACTATAGGTGATGACCAAGCGGAAGTGGACGGTTCCACAATTCCCTCTTCCAACATCTTTTTCAACTCCAGATCCACCTGTTTCTGAAGAGCAGGGGAAATAGGATAGTATCGCTGTTTGATAGGGGGCGAAGTCGTCTTAATTTCATGCTCAACTAAATGCGTACAACCGAGCTTATCTTCCATTTGCTCAAAAATGTTCTTAACGAATACGTCAAGTTGCTCGCGCTGAGACTGCGTCAAATGTTCGACGGCTTGGATAGGGTTCACGACAGGAACTAAGTCATCCTTAGAAAACGTCCACTCATTACTTCGAAGGTCCGGCACGATACCCATGCGACGCCAAAAGTCAGTACCCAAAATTAAAGCATGTGGTATAGAACGCACAACGATTACGTCCATAAAGCAAACTTTGTCGCGAAGAGTTATCGGGGCCGTGACAGTCCCTAAACTTCGACATTCCATTCCATTAGCAATGCGACACACGGGGGCTGACTTGACTCAAGTCGACAATGGCCTTTTACCAATTCCCAACCTTCTCTACCTAGTATCGTGCGTGAAGCGCCAGAATCCAATAATCCAAGAAGCTTATTTCCAAAAATAGAGATCTGTAGATAGGGTCGCTCATCAGGGCCAGCATGACTCAAAATAGAATCCAGAACCGCTTTTGAACAGTAGGCCTCTATAACAGAACTAGTGACCTGAGGATTTTTTCTAACGCGCGCTAGTCGGTCTCCTAACGGCGCTGAACTCCGTTTCCCGAACACGAAGGGCAAGTCCTAATCGTAACTTTCGGGTTTCCCGTAGCGAAAACAATGACGTCTCCTCGGCGAGGAACAATCGATAGAACGATGATTAAGTTGATTGCAATTCCAACAACGCGGTGGAGGAGCACCAACAGGATTATTCAATTTTGCGGAAGAATCTCTAGAGGGAGCGCAATTATCATTGGGTGAGACGGCAATCGTATGAATCCTAGGATGGGCTCTAGGCCTTTGATACGCGAGGTCAGGTTCTAACATGCGACTAACGTTAGTTGGGGGTCCACGAAACCCTTGTGCACGTACGTGTCTAGATGCTTTTTTGTTAAGTACCAAACAGGTTTCAAAGTTAGTCCAGTTTGCAGATCATACACGGTTTTTAAATATGAAGCTGAGATTTCACCAGCAGAAGAGGACATATCATGCTGTAGGTATAAATTTCTTGCGTTCTTTATTATATGGTAATAATCGAAGCTTAACAATAAGGGTGCAGGTTTTAGGAAAGGATATTCAAATATAATATCATAAGAGCATTAATTCTTTCCGGAAATTTTTTGAGTGCGTTCCAACAACGTCGTATTAATTTGCCTGAGCGGGACGCGAGGGCAAATTAGGACGTTGTTGGAATGCACGAATAATAATTTCCGGATATGAATTAATGCTCGAATGCAGATTCGGTAAGAAAATCGTAACGACACAAACCTTAAAAGGAAGTAATGTCTACCTACAAAAGATTTCCAAGAAATTTTTGTTGTTGTTTTGGTTACGGCTCGTGAACTAATTTTTCTATTGGTCATTAATGAGTGTCGTACGATTTTCACATATAATCTCATAAGAGCATTAATTCTTTCCGGAAATTTTTTTGAGTGCGGTCCAACAACGTCGTATTAATTTGCCAGAGCGGGACGCGAGGGCAAATTAGAACGTTGTTGAATGCACGAAAAATAATTTCCGGATATGAATTAATGTTCGAACGCAGATTCGGTAAGAAAATCGTAACGACACAAACCCTAAAAAGAAGTAATGTCTACCTACAAAAAATTTCCAAGAAATTTTGTTGTCTTGGATACGGCTCGTGAACTAATTTTTCTATTGGTCATTAATGAGTGTCGTACGATTTTCAATGTAATTTTTTAGATTTCCACCACAAAATCTTCTAAATAAAGATACATTTGAGGAAAAATTATCTGTAACAGTTCTTAGAACAAGGAAGCCACAATCAGTAAGAAGACTAAGTATGTACTGTCATTGTTAACGAGTAAAAGTCATTAATTCTCAAAGAAGAGAGAAAAAATATCCTGCTGGAATGATGTATTTTGTTGACAATCGATGTATAACATAACAACACATTTTGTTTGCCATTTAAGGTTTATTGCCAACGGTTGTAGATTGAGCATTATCCAGACCACAGATGCGATCTTCAGATCTGCTATACTGCACTTAATTGACATATTGTCAATAATTAATTCCGCTGGTACTGTCAATTGAGCTACTTCAGCCATTAAACCAGGGCCGTAGCTACCACCGGGGCGGCCGGGGCAGCGCCCCGGGGCCCCCGAACACGGACAAAGTTTCTTTAGGAAATTGTCTTAAAAAAGTTTTGAACCGAACTTAACCTGTTTAAACATTAAATACAGTTTTATATTAAACTCAATGTGACAAGTAAATATGTGTTTTGTCAGTTTTAAATGCCCATTCTGCTATCTTAACAGAAACAAACACCAAATAGTTACCCTATTAAGAAGGCTAACTAAATGAAAGTGATGTAGAGGTAAAGGGGAAGATAATGTGGGGGCCCCATAATTATTTGTTGCCCCGGGGCCCCTAAGCCTGTAGCTACGGCCCTGCATTAAACGCTGCTTAATTAGTTCATCTGAACCATTACAGTCACCAAGATAACGTAACAATGTTGGTTTAGATGGTATGCTCGGTAAATGGTTTCTGCAGTGCTCATATCCCTTAGGAGAGCGAAATCTCCATACTGTACACATACTAATAGAAGCTGCTGACCAACGAGGAGCTTTTTTATCATAATTAAGAACAAGATTTCCAAGAAATTCGGCTTTTTATCTCCATCATCAGCATCTTGGAATATTTTATGGAAAATCTTACAACACTCATTAATGACAAATAGAAAAATTATTTCACGAGCCGTAACCAAGACAACAACAAAATTTCTTGGAAATTTTTATGTTTTTCGCAGTCTGCGACTCAAATTACATACAACAGTGTTGCCGCATTTGCTTAGGTATTACACAGAAATATTTAAAAAAAAATTATTCTTCAATTTTAGATAAAGGTAAACTAGTGCATGATGCAAATCGTTATATTGGTAATTAAATTTGCAGTTTAATGACAAGATGACTCTTAGTAAGTGCCATTTAAAAAAAGTTACTTTTTCTTAAAAAACGTGTTTAGCAAATTTTGTTCCTTTATTAAGGGTTTGTTATTGGCTTCATTGATAAAATAGCTATTATCATTAGTTGCTAGAGTCAATTCGAATATATTTTTTCACGTCACAGCCTTCTATCTATTCTATCTATTTTAATTAAAAAAAAGAGTTGGACAATTTCTGTCTGTTTTCGACTGAGGAAAATAAAGTAATTGGTCTCATTTCAAAATACGACAGAGCTGGCCTAATAATTTCCCTGAGGTATAACAAAAAAGAATTTAAATTTAAATTTATCAAATTTAAATAAACATTAAAATAAATACGGCAGGTCACCATACAAATGCAATATACAACGTTATCATAAAGTAAGGGATATATTTCAGATTATTATACAGTGTCCGCTGTGAAAGAACATTTACAGGATTTTTGTAACAGTAATTCATTAACAGGACTAGATTAGCGTTTCTAGAAGCCGTTTAAATTGATATTAATTAGAATTGAAAAATATTTCTCCTGAAAAGATAACGATGACCACCACTTAAACGAGGTTACAAATAGAGTCGCTAATCTACAAGCACAAATTAGTGAGGAAATAGTTCCAGTTTCCGTCCCAGAACTCCAGAACTATGTAAAATGCCTTCCCAAGCGTAAGTCTCCAGGTCCTGACTTAATAACTAACGAAATGTTAAAACAGTTAACAAAAAAGGCAATGGCTTATTTAGCGTCAATCTTTAATGCATGTATGAGATTAGGATACTTTCCTGCTCACTGGAGAACAGCAGATATACTCCCTATTTATAAAACAGGGAAAAATAAGCACGACCCGGACAGCTATAGACCAATAAGCTTGCTATCAACATTAGCTAAACTACTTGAGAAGACAATTCTCTCCCGGCTTCAAGAAGACATATCTGAAAAAGAAGTGATCCCTCCTCATCAATTCGGATTCCGACAAGCTCATTCAACAGCGCATCAACTGTTACGAATCACCGAGACAATTGAAAAGGGGTTTGAAGAAAAAAAGTATACTGCCATCATCTTCATGGATCTGGAAAGAGCTTTTGATAAGGTATGGCAAGAAGGGCTCTTATATAAAATGATACAACTAAACATACCAACCTACCTAATAAAGATAATAAGCTCTTTCCTAAACAATAGAACATTCAGGATAAGAATTCAAGCAACCTTTTCCAGCACTAAGTCTATCAAAGCTGGAGTACCCCAAGGAAGCCTACTGGGACCAACCCTGTTCAACATATATGTCCATGACCTTCCCACTGTAGTTAACACAATCCCGGCCATGTATGCTGATGATACGGCCATAATAGCCCAGAGTGATTCACCCCAAAACGCCATAGAACAACTACAAAGCGCTGTAAACGTTACGAACAAATGGTTTCATAAATGGCGAATCAAAATTAATCCACAAAAATGCCAAGCAAAAATGTTCACCTTGAAACGTCATACTATACTGCCAGTAATAAGAGTAAATAACAGTGACATATGTTGGAACCCTAAAGACTCGGCAGTAAAATATCTGGGAGTTTATTTGGATTCGAGGCTAAGCTGGGGATTTCATATAAATAAAAAGCTCAACGAGTGCCACACCAGACTAGCGATCCTTTATCCACTAATTAATCGACAATCTTTCCTTCGAGCTGAATGTGCTGTTCTACTTTATAAAACGATACTCCGACCAATTTTAACGTATGCATGCCCTGTATGGTCCAATACATCTAAGACTTCACTCAAGAAACTTCAGACTATGCAAAATAAAGTGTTAAGACTCGCAATCAAGTGCCCGTGGTTCGTGCGTAATTCACAAATACACAACGAACTACAGATCCCATCAATAACTGACTTTATCAAGAAGCTCACCACAAAGTTTTTCCAAGACATAAATCTCTGTGACAGTGCTACAAAACTAAATCTTGGCCTAAAAGGGATACATACACGTTTAAAACGTAAGCTTCCACAAGACTTAATCTAGAGTTAAAAATAATAAATACGAATTATATAGTGTAACACATATACTAAGACTGAGGTATGAATAAATCACATAACCCTCGCTCTACTCCTATGTTATTTAATTATAGGTACTTAATGTAACAAAGCCGTGTATTGTATTTTGTATACAGAGCCAGCTAATAAACATTAAAAAAAAAAAAAAAAAAAGAAAAGCGCCTTGCATAAAAAACGTAAAAATTATGCAAACATACTACTCTTCGGTAAATAATAAAACATCTAACGAACTAATTAACATTTTTCCATTTTTTCCAATTATGAATCGTTAAAGTATTCACATAAAAAAATCGGGAGTGTGCTCCCCTAGACTTTCTCGCATTCGCCTTGTTTTCTAGCAAATTTGAAAAGTTTATTGCAATGTATATACATACAGCGATAAAATTACATTTTCAGGTAACCACTACCTGTTTAGATAAAGTGCCGCTTTAGGTTAACCTATCATACTGAAATTTTATATCTGGGAGTTTTTCTCAATAATAAATGTATGTGCAAAATTTCGTGCAAATACCTTGAAGCAAACTGGTACTTTACTTGAATGGATACCGCTACCTGTTTAGGTAAAATGCCACTTCCGGTTACCCGATCATGCTGAAATGTAATATCTGGTAGTTTTTCTACATAAGAAATGTATGTACAAAATTTTGTTCAAATATCTCGAAGCAAACTGGTACTTTACTTGAAAAGGTACCGCTACCTGTTTAGGTAAAGTGCCACTTCCGGTTAACCGATTTCACTAAAAATTGGCCTGGAATCTACAAATTTTGAATAATGACCATGTACATAATTTCAAGGGTCTAGCTTATTTCGTTTTTAAGTTATCGTGTTCACACACACACACACACACGCACACACACACACAGACATAATTCGAAAAATGGATTTTTCGGACTCTAGGAGGTCTAAAACGTCAAGATTCGTCAAAATCTCGAAGTCGATTTTTTTGACGATTACAATACTTTCTCTATGCGAGAAAGTAAAAATGAATTTAGGATTAAGCCTTTGTATGTGAAATTTTGAAACATATTTAAAAAATTGAAAAATTAATTTTCAGCTAAAGTTAAAAAAATTAGGGGTTTTCTGGCCTTGAGATTGTTCAGTTAGCTAAAAATAACACACTCTAAAAACATCTCATTGAAATCTTCATTTCCGAAAAATAGCACTTTTTGGATTTCGACAATTTCGAAAACTCCATTTTTTAGACAAATAAAACTCACTTGGTGTATATAATAGGGGCTAAATAGGTTTTTAGATGAGCAAAAATTATTGACGTAAAAAGTTTTTTTTGAAAAATCAAAAATATTTTTTTTCCATATTATGCCGACTTTTTGGCGGACACTGTATAATAATCTGAAATATATTCCTTACTTTATGATAACGTTGTATATTGCATTTGTATGGTGGTCTGCCGTATTTATTTTAATGTTTACTTAAATTTGATAATTTTAAATTTAAATTCCTTTTTGTTATACCTCAAGGAAATTATTAGGTTGGCTCTGTCGTATTTTGTAATGAGATCAATTACTTTATTTTCCTCAGTCGAAAACAAACATAAATTGTCCAACCCATTTTTTATTAAAATAGATAGAATAGATAGAAGGCTGCGACGTGAAAAAATATGTTCTAAGTGACTCTAGCAACTAATGATAATAGCTATTTTATCAATGAAGCCAATCACAAACCCTTAATAAAGGAACAAAATTTGCTAAACACGTTTTTTAAGAAAAAGTAACTTTTCTTAAATGGCACCTACAAATGGCCATCTTGCCATTAAACTGCAAATTTAATTACCAATCTAACGATATGATTCATGCACTAGTTTATCTTTATCTAAAATTGAAGAATAATTAATTGTTTTGTTATATTTCTGTGTAATACCTAAGCAATGCGGCAACACTGTTGTCTGTAATTTGAGTAGTAGGCTGCGAAAAACATAAAATATATGCGGTGATCCATTTAAAAAATCAAAGTTACTGTAATTTCTGGTGAAACCGGAAGTCGCCCATTTTGATTAGTATACTTGTATGTTAATCCGAAATTATGTCTAGTATCCGTTTATCAAATTTCATCCAAATTCATTCATTAATAACGGAGATAGAGGCATGGCCCTGGTCTCACTGACACCCGGTATATGATCTCGTAAAAATAAAACAAAGGAATACATTGCCTTCTTTTAAGGGTATGATCATCTAAAATAAAAAGCACTTGAAATAGTTGTAATTGTAAAATCAGTGTCACGCTCTACCGGGTGTCCATAAATGATTGTGATGGTTTCTCTTAGGTTGGCACTGTTTATGTTGGTGGAACTGTAAGTCTATGTAAGCAGGTTAGGTTTTGCGTCAGTTTGTGTCAAAACTGACGGAAAACCTAACCTACTAACAACGAATTTGACATAGACTTACAGTTCCACCAACATAAACAGTGCCAACCTAAGAAAAACCATCACAATCATTTATGGACACCCGGTATGTATATATTATAGGATTTTATAATTTCGGTCAAATTTCCTTTCGGTAAAAATTCCATTCGGCAAAGTTTCCTTTCGGTAAACATTCCTTTCGGTAAACTTTCCATTCGGTCATCTTTCCGTCGGTATACTTTCCTTCGGTAAAGTGTTTTCGGTAAACTTTCCTAGATCCAAGACATTCAATGTAAACTAGAAATGCGAATAGGTCTGATTAATAGAGTAAACCTAAGTACACACAAAAAAGCTAATGTAGTGAAATACCTGGACATACTAATTAATGCTGTAAATGAAGATGCGACATTTGCTTCTACAAGTAATGTTAATATAAAAAAAATCGAATCAGAGTAGATTATTTTCAACTAAAAAGAAAAAAACCAGCAGGAAATACTACGAATGTTAAACTTTCTGAAATAGAATCTGTAATACTTCGCAAAACACTAGGGCAACCCACTGGTACAGTATAGTGGTTTTGATCACGCATACACAAATATGTGAATTTCTTCTTTTATGTAAATACTTTGTCAGCTTCAGTTGTATGAGAATTTGAGGGTCTAGAGTAGCAACAGCCTAGCTATAGTTTCGTTTACTTTATTTACTAGTTTTTTGTATGCTTGTTACGTATTTTAAGGTTTGTTATATTGACACTTACATCTCATAATATGCTCTTTGCTTACACCTAACCACTCAGTATAAAATTTGTTGCATAATTTTTTTGTTAACAAAAAAAAAACACCTGCTCTGTATGAATAAATATCCTCATATTTAGAATTGACTTGATTATTTTGTGTATTTTGTCAATACCTACATTGGTTTTGATATTTAAATCGTTTTAAAATAAAAGTGGTTTTGGTTTATTTATTATTGTCTATTAATTGCCGTAGCGGTAGTAGGTCATTTCTAAGCCGTATTATCATAATTCATAATAGGTACTACCAGAAGAACGATACTTTTCCAAGATTAGCTACCACTTGCTTAGGCAACTTACATAACACCGACGATTTTCATACGTCATTTCTATCCGTGATGTCATGGATATAAAATTTCATTACTGCGATGAGACACTCGTCGAATTTGACATATACATACAGTACCACCAACATATTATTCTTCTTCTTCTTCCTCGTATTATAGGCCAGTGGCCTGTTTTAACCACAAAGTTTAAATTTATACAGCTGCCCCTTATGGACTTTTTTAATGAACATGTGGTAGGTACTTACTCTACGGTTCGTGAAACTTGAAAGTTCGTTATTTTTGTCTTCACAGCCTGGCAACACTGCGTGTGACTCGTATATCAAGAAGGCCGTGAACTAAAATGTCAATTATATTTGAGAAATAACGAAGGTTATTTATGTGGGTCAAGTAAATTTATTGTGTGGCAATAATTCTACTCAATATATCTAATATTATTTACAGCTGAAAATATAAAGGTAATTATAATTTCTTTGCTAGTTCCTTAGTGTGATAGAGTTTGTTTATTAATTACAGGAATTGTAATTTGTAACGCTTGTGTAGTTACTGACTAATAAGCAGACTTTTAATACCAATCATGAACGTTAAACAAGAAACCACAGAAAGCAACTTTTGGAACTCGACAGAAATTTCATCGCACATGTCACTGGATCCCATCTGTAATGTAAATGCTGAAAAGATATTTATTAAACAAGAAGTTATCGAAGATATTAAGAACGTCAGTGATTATTCTGGAATATCAGTCAAACAAGAAAATTTGGAAATAAAAGTTGAAGATTATTCAGCAGCAACATCTTATGGTAATTCTAGTTGTGAGTACAAAACAAAACCTTATAGTTGTTCGGAGTGTGAATATAGTACTGCTAGAAAATACAGTTTAGTTCTACACATGAGATCCCACACAGGAGAAAAGCCTTATAGTTGCTCTGAATGTGAATATAAAGCTGCCGGAAAAGGTGTTTTAGTTAGACATATGAGGACTCATACAGGAGAAAAACCTTATAGTTGTTTTGAATGTGAATATAAAGCTGCCCGAAAATCTGTTATAGTTAGACATATGATGAGTCATACAGGAGAAAAACCTTATCGTTGTTCTGAATGTGAATATAAAGCTGCCCGAAAATGTCTTTTAGTTCTACATATGAGATCTCATACAGGAGAAAAACCTTATAGTTGTCCGCAGTGTGATTATAGGACTGTACAAAAATGTTACTTAGTAGTACATATGAGGTCTCATACCGGAGAAAGGCCTTATAGCTGTTCTGAATGTGAATATAAAACTGCCGTGAAAGGTAATTTATCTATACATTTGCGGACACATACAGGAGAAAAGCCATATGGTTGTTCTGAGTGTGATTATAAAACTACACGAAAAAATGGTTTGCTCAAACATATGAAATCTCATATGGGATAAAAATTATTGAAGTATGGCAATACAGAGCAACAAGTAAAAGTACCTTAGTTAGGTACATACAATCTTAATACAAGAGTGTTCAATGCCAATAGAGAATAGCAAATAAATATTATATAGTGGTACACCTGATTTCTCACAGAAACCGCAAAGCTGAGAATAAATGTAATTTTAATACTAAAGTGGAATCTTGTAGCAACTAATGTTATTGTTACTTGTTAAACAAAAGAGGACTAAAGGAACATGGTCACTTTTGATATTTTGTATTACTACCTGTGTCTTCCATTTACTTATTTTACCTACTTTAGTGCAAAAAATACTCACAATGCAGGAAGTGACTACTTTCTGCACTCTTATATCAACACTTTCTGCACTCTAATGTCATCAGCTGATTGGCTAAAACTGACAAATGTATGTTACTGAACTAGCAGAATTTATATGTTATTCTGATTGCGTTTAAAATAGTATATTAAAGTATGAGTGGATAACAAGGTCTTTAAAACACGCGCAAGTGTTTTAAAGACCAGTTATCCACGAATACTTTACGCTATTTTTTATTATACCTGCAATACTGGAAATAATTTACGCACTAAAAACTTAGAAATAATTTTTGTCGTGATAAATCGAGAGGGCATAATAATATTGCTACTATAGTTACGAGAATTGTTTACGTTTTTGTCGCGTCCACGTCCGTTGTTGCATTCAGTCGTTTCCTTGACAACCTTTAAAGCTCGGCAAGCTTTAATTGCCTGTTTTTGCACGCTCAGGCGTGCTTTAAACGGCGATTCTGATGCAGGTATAATAAAAACATATTTTTAGGTTTAGTTTATATTTATTTTTGTGCTACTATAATTATTAATTATGTACATTTAGAACAATAACGTTTTTTTTCCTTCAGGGTACCTATTAATTGTAAACTGTCAATGGTTTCGCAGTATATGTGTTTACTAGTTTTTATGTGTTTATTAGTTTTTGTTCATATAAATTCCCATACATTTCGATTTACTAGGTTACTAGTGCGGCACGACATAAAATGGAATATCTGCCACCGCAAGGGCGTTCATGTGCTGCATTTATATTTATTATTTAAGTAATATTTCATTTCAGTTTAGTGCATTTTATGTTAAACTGTAAGAAATTACATCTACGTATGTCTCTTACAATTGCTCACTTAAATATTGGATCGATCAACACTGGTTATGATAATTTTAAAGATCTTGTAGTTACGAATGATTATAATATAGTGGCCGTTTCTGAAACGTGGCTCAATCAAAACATGGCGGATGCCATTGTTATATGGTAAGTGGTTACAATTTTATAAGAAAGGATTGTTTACTACAGTAGCATTTTATATAAAGGCAAATATTGCTTTTCTATCATTAATATTGCTAACAATAATCATTTTTAACGATTAGGGCTATCTTTAAAAATTGATACCAAAACAAATTGCTCTCGGGGTTATTTAAGGACTGGCAGGAAAGACTTTGATGAATTTTTTAGTGATTTGGAACACCTTTGCATCTGTTGCTTCTTTCTATGATAAGGTTGCGTACCTTGGATATAATAATAATAATATAAACATTTATTTCCAAAAAAAGCAAATCACATAATGTGTAATGAAAACCAAATTTTGGAAAATGGGCGCTGTTCAGTTTGACCCACCAGATGGCAGATTAATTGGTCTTCCACAGCACCCGTTAGCGAGCCAACTAGGACAACTAAATTTTCATCCACCCTAAGAGATTTAATTATCTTTTATCTAATAGACTTGTCTGTCCGGGACGCTGTTTTGTCCGTCCGGGACGCTGTTTCAGCAGCCAAACCGTAAGAGATAGAGAAAAAAGTTATTAAAGTTATATGTTTGGAATGGTCATGTCAGGTCAGGAACCGAATTTCAGTCACGTGACACTTCCGGTTTTCGAGAAATCGGTTAGGCAACCACTTTGACAGCTTCCAGAATGTTCCGATGCGGCGTACCACTTTGACACCTTCCAGGTCTGGGTACAGTTTTTATTTAATACGCGTTCTATTTGAAAAATGGTCTTTTTTGTTTTTTTAAATGAGACATTTGTCTCACTGGGTTGCTAGTTACATGTAATGACGAAATTATTACTGAAGGTGGTGTAAAAGACGTACTTAATATCTCTGATCACTCGAAGACCTACTGTTACATTCATTTAAAAATAACTTCCCAAATAACTTTCAATGCATTTCTCGATTTTAGATAGGTATTTTAGTTATGATCAATTTTATTCTAATCTAGATGCACTGCCATGGTATCAGATTTTTTGCAATGTGGACATCGATACTAAAGTTTTTAAATAATAACAATCTATATCTATTTGGTAAATTTGCAGCTGTACGGACTGTTCGGTGTAGTAAACCAAAAGTTCCATGCCTAACTGATAATATGAGATCATTGATCTCATTGAGGGACAAAGCACTTTCTAAATTTAAAAAGACAAAAACCTCATTCATTAGCATTATTACAAAATTTTATGCAACTATACAACTAACGCAGTAAGATGAGAAAAAGGTGCCTATTTCAAGTCTATAGTTACTAATACCGAAAATGTATGGAAAACTCAAATCCCTGGATATTCA
This sequence comes from Agriotes lineatus, assembly GCA_940337035.1. NCBI lineage: Eukaryota > Metazoa > Arthropoda > Insecta > Coleoptera > Elateridae > Agriotes > Agriotes lineatus. Next base: position 83,780 of record CALNHX010002493.1, on the reverse strand, counting down.
CAGTACTTATATCAGACACTAGAACTCGTGGCCAGCCTACGTCTGGCCCTGCCAGCGTAAAGAAACAGTTAACAATAAAAACGTTTGCTTAGGCTGGTGGCCAGCCGACGTCCGGTCTTGCCAGCGTTAACAATACAAATGCGCCATTCGTGCGCGCGCGCCACTTGCTAGTATGCAGGCCGTTCATGCTACGTGTGCGCGCGCCTGTTTACGTCAGGACGGCCGGCGACCGACATCAGCGCTTATAATATAAGATTCCTAAACACATTCGTAATGCTACTAAAATTAATGACTACTTTATCTATGAAATAACTAAAAATAAACTGCAACCGGACAATGCACTTTTAAATTATTACACTTCCAATGTAAAAGCTCAGACTTCTAACAATTTTAATTTTTTCCTTGCTTCTGGAAGTGACGTAATAAATGCTTTACCCACTACACGTTCTAACTCTACTGGTGCAGATTGCATAAACATTAATATTATCAAAAAATTGTTGCCCTTTTTTAATTCCATTTTTACCACACGTAATTAATTTAGAGAAAGTTATTGAAAAACAAATTCGAAATTATTTAAATGAGCAGAAAATTTTGCTGCTCTGCTGCTCTTATGTGTATCCTAGATGATATTTTAACTGCTACTGATAATAACATGCTGTCCATACTGGTAATTTTAAATTATTTTAAAGCATTCGACATGATAGATCACAATCTCGTACTGAGCAAGTTACCCTTTTTTGGTTTTAATGATACTACTGTCGAATTCATATGTAGCTTTGGGCGCGTTCAGCCGGAGCAGCGCTGTCTCAGCGGTCGCTTTTTGCTGAGTTGCAGCAGCTACGAACGGCTGAACGACCTTGGTTAGCGAGCGCTAGGTTTACAAACAGAAACGTCAGTTACGTTGTGATTGCGTAGTGACGTATTTTTGCCACGATGACAAGGGCTGCAAAATTTCCATTTAAATGTGGACGAAAATAATTAGAATGAGGATGGACCTCAGACCTCATGAAGAATTTTGAGTTTGAGCATTTAACTCTTGTCAAAATTAGACTGAATTTTTTTAATTACTACTTTTCTATCACATTTCAGTGGATATTTGTTTCAATAATTTCAAGGAACTACTGATTTTGAGAAAATGGTCATTTTAATTTCTTATTTTTTGCGGTTTCCCAAAATGTGCCTCTACAATTTCGCCGTTAATGCAGAAATGCAGCACGGTCATTTCAGGCTGCAATTTTTAAAATTTAAAACTGCGCTTTGCGGTTATCTCCCACTACTCTCGCTGAGTAATCTAGCGGAAAGGAAGCGAAAATAAATTTGCTGGAAAAAATGGCAACCGCTGCCCCAGCGCTGTCGCTCAGCAAGGCGTTCTGCGCAATCGCCAACTCAGCGCTGCCTCAGCGCTGTCCCGGCTGAACGCGCCCTTTGTTACCAATAGGTCTCAGTTGGTTAAAATAGACGATTTCTCTACCTTAAGAGTGGTGACGGCAGGTGTAGGGGAGATCAGTCTGTGTTGGCACCCCTAACAAAAAGTGGCTCTAATATCGTTAATAAAATAGATAAAAGATTTCTTTTATGATGAAAAAATGAGTGAGGCTGTACTCTTTGAGATCGCAAAAAGTTTTGACAAAGAAAGCAAAACTGAGAATTTGACAGACAAATTAAGAAAAAGTACAAAGTATGCCATCATACCCGACTATTCGGGTATGATGGCATATGACCTCCAAGTTGAATATTTTAAAATATATAAAGCATAGAATGTAAAGTAACTCAAAAACTATATTCTGTAATAAATAAAAACGTTTACATACATAATTCACAATTAAATATTTTAATTTTTCTATCTACATCTGCACATTCTGTATGGCACCAACTGCTACAGGTCTGACAACGAATCCAGGTTTCTCCCTTTTGGGAAATGGAATATAATTCATTACAGTACAGACATGCTGCATCTGATTCATGGTCACTTTCATATATTTCAACTTCTTCCTCTTCTTCGCTTTCATCAATTATTTTCCTCACAGTTTCATTCTTCTTTCTAATCGACTCTCGTCTTTCTTTCTCTTTCCTTTCTGCCTCTGCAAGTTGTGCTGCTGCAATAGCAGCTGGTGAGCTGTTTAAAACACCTGTTGCACCTCTTCTTCAAACTCCTTGCTAAATGTAGGACGTTTCCCTCCCAAAAAACCTTTACTGGAAGCTGCAGCATAACGATTTTTTTCATGAAATCTTCTTCGTAATGTACTTGCAGGCACATTGTAAGTTTTTGCAGCAAGTTTCCAACCCATCCGTTTTGTTTCTTATTTCTTCCAATGCCGATTTCATGTCATCTTCTCTCCAAGACTGCCTTTTTTATTTATGGAATTATCCATTTCTAAAATAAAAATATACTGAATTGTTGCATTTGGATATGATGTCACCCTATGCCAACATATCCGGACGTTTAAGGTGCCATCATTGCCTGATAAGAAAAGAAGCAAACATAATTGTTTTACACTAGCAAATTCTAACCTTACATGTTTCTAACTTTGATAGCACGTGCACAAGACATGCTTCTTAATGTGTAAATTAATACAACAAAATTCTTTAATAAATGAAATTGTTACAACATAATTACGTACCTACTAATGATAAATTACCACCCACAAATTTCTTATAACTTGATTATTTATATACTCTTGCTTGCCACGGCGTTGTCGTTTTGTACAATGACTTTTGGCGCATTTGTGCAATGCACCACAACGTTGCCAGATCGCATTATGGTTGCATTCAACAGTTATTAGTAGGGTGCCATCATACCCAGTATGCCAACACAGACTGATCTCCCCTACCACAAGGTTCCATCCTAGGACCACTTTTATGCATAATTTATACTGCTTATTTTATAAGTTCTGCCTCAATGTGTAACTGTCATTTTTATGCTGATGACGCCCAGCTATATTTATCTTTTGATTCTCAAAATGCTCAAATACCCAATGACGTAATTAATCCCGATTTGCAAAATCTTATGGAATTTTCTAGAAAACATTCACTTCTATCTACTTGATGCTAAAAAATCAAATGTTATGGTTTTTGGCAAGTCTGCACTAAGGGAACGTATTTTACCCGTAGTAAACATTCACATTGGAAGCAACACGCTACCTACCTATTCAAAATTCTAGTAATCTAGGTCGGGTTATAGACAGCAATTTAAAATTCAAAGACTTGTCAACAAATGCACCCAAAAGGTTTATAACAAAAAACTGTACATTAATAGACATCTTAACAAGAAGTGCAAAAGTATGTCTGTCAAATGCCTTGGTTTTATCCCATTTTAAGTATGCCGTTCTGTATATGGCCCTTGTCTGCGTAACACCGATGCAAAGTGAATTCAGAGAGTTAAAAATTCCTGTTTAAGATTTATATTTGGTCTTCGCAAGTACGATCGCATTTCTTACAAACTTTCAGACGTTAAATGGCTCAATATGAATAACCGCCAATTATTTCATTTTGGTTATACGTTCCATAAATTAATAAATATCAGAACTCCCAGTTATCTTCATCACAACGTCCGTTTCAGAATCGATTTTTCACAATATTAACGTTCGAAATAAGGGACATCTAACTATGCCTAGTCACAAATCTAGCATTTTTGGGAGATGTTCTTCTTACAACGTAAAATTGTATAATTCCATCCTTATACTTATTAAAATACTTAACGTATCCAAGTTCCAGCGCTATTATAAACGTAGTCTTTTGGAGATTCAAAACCAGTAATCGATCTATAATCACTAATTTATATTTATTTTCTTTCTTACTAGTCGATTTATCTTTGCAAGTACTTATATTAGTAGTAAAACTTCGGACTTGATTTTATCTGATTTAATTCAACGGTCAAATGTTAACTGGAGGAACAGAACCATCTTACTTCTGTATAGTATCTGAACTTTATCTTTTGCAAAAAAACTCTAACTTTTTTTAAAGTGAAATTTATTATGCATGTATTGTAATGGTATAATAATTGCTGTGTATTGGTTATTATAAATAAATAAATGAGTTTAATAATCTCAAATTGGGTTCTAATATATGACTCATATCTCATATGGGTCAGGTCTCTACATCCTAGCAAGTATTATTTTAATTTCTAAGAATTACAAGAAATGCATTTGCCATCAAATCAATTATCGTGGTATTATTTTTTTAATAATTTAAGAGTAAACTCTTTGTATAATGGTGATTTAATTAACGGGATAGCTATTAGGGTCCCGGGTGGTGTAGTTTGAACAAGCGTCCACGTTCGATTAGTAGAGTTAAGCAACGCTCTCTCTGATCAGAACTTGGATGGGAGTTGCATGGTTGCTTCTCTCGGCGCCTCGTGATACGGCTGTCACGGAAATAAACGGTCCCAGATGTCATACTAACATCATGACAGTCGTTAGTGGGTTTGGAAATTCCCATAAAATGTACAGTGACGCCTATAATTGGCCTAACGGCTGTTGGTTGAGTAGCAAAATAAAATAAAATAACCAATAAAAATGTATGATAGTATTTAACTAAAGGGAAAATAATTCAAATTCACATATCGTAAAACAAACAAGTTCGTTATACTTAACAATTATCTGCGATTAGGTAATTAAACGTTACTTAGGTGATAACAATTGCTGTAAGTAAATACACGTCAGCAAACAAAACACTTTAAGGACACTACTGCCGGAAGAGTTCCAAAAACCGACGCCACCACGAAATGCATTAAATTCTGTCTTTAGATGAAGTTTTCAAATCCTTTTATTGCCTTTGAAACAGAATTAGGGTCCAACTCGAACTTCTAGCAAGTCCCATCATGCTTGGCCCCCTCTTTGTTCATTAGCCTACCAATTCCAGACGTTGAACGCCGCCGCAGAACGATTCCTGTATCTCCACAGCCAGCGGAGTACAAGCTAGCACTCGATACACAGATAAAACACTTTTTCAACCTTTTCAGAGGTGCTACGAATGAATGCACTCCACTACAACACACCCACAAGACATTTAATACATTTTTAGACTCAGTTAGTTGGGAAAAGAGTATTTATTCACAATTTTACTATTATATTTTTGGGGAAGCCAAAATAACATCTTTCAGCTTGGCTTCCTCCCCCCAATTGTTTGTCTTCGATACTTCATTGTTTCCAAGCTTACTCTGAATACATTTTGTTTAAATCAAGGCTAACACTATTTTTAATACAGTTTTGCAATTATTATGAAAACCAATGCTATTTTATACTATTTACAAAAATTAAACTACCACATTTCTGGAATATTTATAAAATATTATATGATATGCATTGAAATATTATTAATTGCTATAATAATCGTAGAGGCATAAAATGTGTTTACAGCATAATATATTCTTTGTTTTGCAATAAAGACCATTATTATTATTATTAAAAGTATATGACTACATAAATTAATGTAAATATCATATAAAAATGAAGTTCCTATATAGTATAAGAGTTAAGACAACGCAAATGTCAGCCGCCATTACTATTCCAAAAATAAATGATAGCATACAAGGCCAGAGTTGTCTTTCTTAGTATGTGTCACCTATGAATTTAATTACTTGTCACTTTGACAATGTCAAAAAAAGGTTAATTTAAAGCGTTTATGAAAACTACACGGGTAGGTATCTACTACAGATCCTGTATAAGTAATCTTTGAGAAAGGGTTGAGATAACGTAAACGAAATAGGTACAGCATTGGATTTTAGTTTTCGTTTGCCACCCAGACGCACTTTTTCCCATCGAGACTGGTTCTACTTGTGAGTGTTCAGTTTATATTTTTGAACTATTCAGCTCTTTGCTTCTCGTTTTTGGGAATTTGTGTCAATCGATATAAAGCCCCGTTCGAATGTACTTTTGAAACGAAAAATGCAACAACCCGTATTTCAAAAACTGTAAAAAAAGTATTATTTAGATAACTAACTTTGAAGTAAATTCCATATACATACTTACAACTCTGCAAGATATGTTATTTAAAGAACTATTGTCAGGTAGAAATGGAACACATACATAATTAATAAATTTGCATCAATCAGTGTTAGACCCTAAAGTCAAATAAAAATTTGTCAAATGTGACATTCTCAGAACTGGATTCTACAGTAACTATAGGACTTAAATCTGGCGCAATTTCAGACGAAACTGCGCATGCGCAGTGGATCACAACCAATCAGCATGTATTCCCGACTTGTCTCAACTCTATATTTCGAAGTCCTTTTTCGACAACTTTCATTTTTCCTTTTTTGTTTTACATTAAAATGACAGTGATATAATCTTTTGAATATCATACGTGGTTTTTCAGTACCAAGTTTAAAGGTTTTTGAAACTCTCCAAGTTTATTTTCTAACACTTTCCAATTCAGTCAACCATTTCTGTAACAAACAACTTAATGTCCGGTGAATTTAAGATTCTTTTTAACATTCAACCGTAACACGAAATATAATTATTTGTATCAATGGCGTTAACACCTTAACTGTTAGTCTCAAACTGAAACTTTCGCGACAAAACATTCTGAAAACGTATTACGTCATTTATGCTCACAGTACACAAAACGTTGTGGCGTGGCGCGAATATAACATAAACATAACCTAAAAATAATAAAAATCAACATACCTCAAATTCGTCTTTATCACTTATTTGTAACACATATTTCGCAATGTCTTTGGATCCATTTAGTTTTAATGCTCGTATATTTATATTGACTTTAAATCACTGTTGATCACACCCAAGAAGCTAGTTAAATAAATCTGATTTACAGCGAAAAGAAATACTTAAAACGTAAATCGCCGATGCATTAGTCTAATACGTCGGTACTTTACGAGACTTTGATTTTGTTCCGAGCGGCTAATGTGTCGGCGAATTCCGAATATGCACCCGGGCCACCCGCGTGACAGGCGAGCACTCTACCCCTGCGCCAACCTCGGTTGTTTAAATAACGCGCTACTATAATGATATATGAACATACTGAATCACTCGAACTAATAGCACACGGCCACAGCAGCTGTCACATCATAACCCACGGCGACATATGCTCCGCTCCCCTGCTTAAAGGATTTAATTAAATTAGAACTTTTTCCTACTCTTTTTGAAAATAAAAACCGGCCTACGATCTAAGTCTAAAAATTAGCAAAATTTTAAGCCATCATACAATTTAATAGGTCCAGTATCTTCGGAGGAGATAGCGAACAAACATAGAAAGAAAGAGAGCAACGATTTTATGTGATTAGTAGTCCGTTAAATGCCATTTTGCTATGTTTCTTACTGTATGCCTCTTTAGGGCCAGATATCATATTTAGGCGTTTTACGTAGTAAGGGGTGGAATGAACCACATTTGTTGGTGCCATAAATGCTATAAAATGCTCTTTTTCGTGATAAATGCTATATTTTGAATAAATGCCATATTTTAATGCTTTATTTCAATCAAAATCAATATTATGTGACTAATTCACAACAAAAGGGCTTACAAATTTCAAAATAGACATGCAGAAGTTTTGGTAAGTGCCAAGTACTAAGGTCGATGAACCGTGACGGGGGTGACCGCTCGTCGCGCCCCTCAGCGCTCAGGTTACGTCCACTCGTCAACAACAACCCCGCCCACTCCCCCTTCCCGTCAATGCACCTCGGACACCTACGTTCCACTTATTTGCCTTGTGCCCGTCGTTTTTATCTGATTACTTTGTCTTTTGTATTTGTGTTGTGGGATTTTTAATATTACTGGTGATATTTTTTTCTAAAATTTCGACTTTTTGAAACAAATACTTACCATTTTTTATGCTTTATTTTGAAATAAGTGCCATTTTATATGCCATATTTTGAAAAAATAAATACCATTTTGCTATGCTATATTTTGAAAAAATACGGGAATATTTTGACGGACTCTAGTGATTAGGCACATAAAGTACGCAAAAGTTGCTATTTTATCTGCTTAATCAGATAAAGTGACACTTTTACCTTGTCAATAAAGACACATAAGTTGTCACTTTTATGACGTTTGCGGATAAACGTTTTCTTTAAGATGTGATTATGAACGGTGGTAGCGATGTCATCAAAAACATGTTTCCTTCAACCCCAATTTTAGTTAGAAAATATGACGAAAAGTGACCATTAGTCCCGGATATGACAAATATGTCCCGAAAAAGGCACTTTCTCACATAATTCTAAACGAAAACGGAAATACATTTAACCTGTGCTAATATTAAGAAACTTGTAGAGTATTGCTTGTGCCCCCCAGGGAGCAATACTTCTACGGAACGATTTTTGTCTGGAATAAATAAAATATGGACAACAGAAAACCCTTAACTATCACTGTCAATTATACATAGTAAGCACCAAACACAAGCACACAAAATCTGGTGTGATACACTCACACAATTTCCTTTTACAGTGATCTTATAATTTGTTAAGCCATTTTGCAGCCTTCAGCCTCCTAGCTGATTATCTAAGCTGCCTGTACAGCCTATATGTACTTCAGGTCTGATTCCAGCATCATTTTTAACTTTTATCATAAAAACTCACAAGCGCAAGCTCATTCCTTGCTCATTTGAATTCGGCAACCCTGTATATAGACGAGGCTGCCCCGCTTCGATCATTTTGGAACACCCTTTGAACGCCACTTGTTTGTTTTGGAGCGACTGCGAAGCCTCTCGCTTTCCTTGTCACCGCGACGTGCTTGTTTGATTCTTCGCATCGCCATTGGCTGTCGAGAGTCACGTGGTGACGCCAGTTCCCGACGTCCTAACGGTTCTTGCGGAGAGTTGATCCCAGGCCGTTGAAAAGAGCGGTCAGTCATTGTGTTGCCGTGGGAGGCGCCCTCTTGCGTCTTGACGCTTGGGGACGCCTGCCTTTTGTATTTTGTACCAGTGCCGTGAGGGCTATCTGCGTGCCTCGTGCTGTTTCAGCGAAGTTTTTTTGTAAACTGTTTGTGCCTTTATGGAGTTCCGGCTGGGCTGCGAAGAACACAGGTGGTGTGTGGCGTGCGAGTTGTGAGTTATTCGTCGTGGTGTGGGTGCAATGGGCATTTTGAATCCAGTTCGGCTTCCTTAAGTAAGGGGTCCTCCCCTTTAACTCGACGAGTCGATGATCTATCCTGGCAGGACGTGTAGAGTCTCATTGCCGCTGTTGTTGCTCTCGTAGGAGCGCATTCCGATCTCCGCCATGACAGGCGGATTCCATGCAGATTGTCCCGCATGCCTGTTCGTGGCTAATTGAATGCCACAGGCTGTCGTCCACCGCCAACCGACTACACGCACTCCTCAAGGACCGTCTAGGAACTAAGATACCTGTAAATAGAACCATTTAAACATAATAGTTGTTACTCGTGTGAACGATGTTGCGTTTGTGCTCATGCTGCGGGAGCGTAGTTGTGCCTCTTTGCTCGTTTATTACTGTTTTATGTGGCGCTCTGAGGCTACGATGCTTTGTGACGCTGCCGTCGCTAGCCTTCATTTAAATGTTGCATGGGCGTGAGCTTTGTGCCTGACCGTATAAAGAATTAATGAACTCTTCGCATGTTTTTGTAAGGCGGCCGTTGCTAGCCTTCATTTCAGTAATTGCATGTGCGTGAGCTTTGTGTTTAACCGTATAAACAATTAATGAACTCTTCGCATATGTTTTCGTGAGGTGGCCGTTGCTAGCCTTCATTTTAGTAACTGCATGTGTGCGGGCTTTGTTGTGCCTAACCGATTAATCCGCAAACGAACGCATCGCATAGCCGTGCGACGCCGTAATTGTCACAATTTATTCGAGACCTTTCATATGTGCGCTGGCTTCGTGCCTTGTTTATCAGGTGTTAAGTTAATTTATCGCATGCCTGGGCGACGTGGCATTGGCTGGCATATATTCAAAATTCGCATATATTGCAGTTATGCTGCCCCTTTGCCTAATGAATTAGGCCGTTAGCTAATTCGTCGCATATCTTTGTGGCGCCGTGTTTGCCAACAGCTACACTGCTTCCGTCGCCTACGCCGGCGTATGATTTGTTGTCATGAACTAACGCCCCTTTTAGGGCGCACATTTTTAACTGTTCTTTATGATGTAAAGTGACGAACCAACAGCGACCAGTCACGTGTTGTGTGTTGTACAGTAGCTTTAGCGCGTTCATCTGCTGGTGCGTATTTTAAGAGATAATATAAGCTTGGCGGCGCAATTTGCTGCCCGAATGTAAAGTCGACCAATAGACACATATCTGATTAAGGGACGTATTATTCTTGTTCGACCTGTGCATGCTCTGTTTCAGATAGCGCCCTCCAGTGTGAAGATAGATGCATGACGGGGCTTGAGAAATTGGAGAGTGCAGGTAGGTTTGGTGGCGGCGCAGCCTCGGCCAAAAGGTCCCGACATCGCAATCCCAGTGTTTTCAGTCACGAAATTGTTGTTTGAGCTTACAGCTCCCGAGCACCCTTATAGAAGGAGTATCTTGGATACTTCGCTACAGCTTGACCGTCCATGCCCGGTTATTCGGTCACACCATTACTACAGGCTTGGTGGCGCCGTTGCCCTCAGGTGATATCGTTAAGAACCCGCCCTAGCTCCACTGATTGCGTAGCCGGCTTATCTTGTTGCGGCATGGCTAGCGGCCTAGGAGAACTTTCGTCCCGATTTTGTAGCGTTTCAGCAGCGCCGGCCGTTTGGTTGTTGTATGAGCCGGTTGTATAAGACCGTAACAAATTAGCCAAAAAGTTTTCAAAGATTACAAATTCTACAAAACCGATACAAAGTAGAGCGTTAGTTGAAGAGACAAATTTTCTCTAGAATTTTAAGCTGAATTCAAAAATGTAATGATATAGCGGGTGTTCTATTTAAAAAAGGAGTTAGTAGAAAAAAATAAGAAAAAGACAACAGAAGCCCATTTTAAAAGTATTCAACTGAAAAATGTAAAATTGGCAAAAATCGTTAGAGCCGTTTTTGAAAAAATCGAAAAAAAACTGAAAAATCACAAGAGTAAACACCTACTTTCGGTTATGCGATTTTCTTTAAAAGCTTGCTGTCGCATCTACATAGTACACAAAACTTATATATGAAGTTTCAACGCCATACCTCTTTTCGTTTTTGAGATATTCCGTTCACAGACAGACACACCAACGGACCAATGAACAAAAATATGTTTTTTGGGTTCAGGGGACTTTAAAACGTGAAGATCTGTTGAAAACTCAATTTAGAATTTTTGGGGTGAATCCAATACTTCCTTTATCGTAAAATGAAGTAAAAACAACATAAGATAACCTGAATGATACCAGGGAGAGCATAAAGAAGTCAGCTAGACCACGTCTTAATAACAAACAAGTCGAAAACATTGTGAATGACGTAAGGTCGTATAGAGGGGTAAACGCCGATTCTGACCATATTCTGGTAATTGCAAAAATAAAGATGAAAATATTAAAACATTGGAAATCAGAAAAAGTCAGAAGAGAATGGAACACAACACCCTGAACAAAGAAGAAATCAAAAATAAATACATTGAGACTATAGAAGAGAACTTAAAAACAAAAGCAAATGCCAGCATAGAAGAAGAATGGTAGAATATAAAAGATTTCAGGAAAAAGAAAGCATGCAGTTAGACAGTTGGTTTGACGAAGAATGCAAGGAAAAATTTAAAGAAAAGAACCAAGCAAGACGTAGATGGGTACAAACAGAAAATGAGAGGGAGCTAGACAAATACAGAGAGGTAAGGAGAGTATCAAACAAATTATGTAAAAAGAAAAAACATAATGGTTTGATAAACAGATGCAAGAACTAGAAGAACATAATAAAGATAACAAAAAACTAGTTGCATACGTCAAACAACAGAATAAAACAAAGAAAACATTAGCAAAAATAGGTAAAAGAGAATGGGAAACACACTTCAAAGAACTTTTTAAAAACCCGGGAAGATTAAACGAAGAAACAGAAGACCTAACAGAGACAAAAGACCATGAAGAAGAAGTACGAACTACGAAGAATTTACAAATGTAGTAAAACAATTAAAGTCAAATAAAGCAACAGGTCCTGTCGAAATTAACAATGAACTATAAAAAATGGAGGCAAAACATTTGTTAACACTCATGTATAACTTAATAACAAAAATATGGAAAGAAGAATCTATGCCAATTGATTGGAAACAAGGTTTGCTAGCTCCAATCTTCAAAAAAGGAGATGCAGCTAACCGTAATAACTACAAAGACATAGTGTTATTAAACACCACATGCAAGATTCTAACTTCAATTCTAAGAAACAGATGGAAGATATTTGCAGAAGCAACATTCGGTCAGTATCAACAAGGATTTCGGAAAGGCAAATCAACAATGCCATGAACACGACATAGATATACACATACTTTTTATTGACTTTCAACAAGCGTTCGACAGTATCTACAGGGAAAAACTAATAAAAGACATGGAAAGAGTAGGAATACCGATAAAGCTGATCAACTTGGTTAAAATGCCTATGGAGAACCAGAGCTGTGCGGTACTCGAGTACAAGTACTTAGTAACTGTACTCTGAGTACTTTTAATGTACTCGGTACTCAGTCCACGAGTACATTTTTTAAAATGTACTTGTACTTGTATTTGACGCATTTACGTGTACTCGAGTACATACCCTGTACTTGAATACATTTTCGGGTACTCAAATACATTTACGTGTACTCGAGTACATATCGGTGTACTCGAATACATTTTTATGCAATTTCAGACATGTGGCCGCCAGTCGCCATAAAAAGCTTAATTGCAGTTTTGCAACCCTTGCAGTCGTGCAGTGTTCAGATTTCCGGTTAGTTCGTTAGTTGATTGTTTAATAAGTAACTGACTACAGTGATTACCGATTAGTGACGTGAGATATTAAAAGTAATAGGTAAGCCGGTACCTAAATTTTAATTATATGTTCTTAATTACTAGATCTTAGGTAGTAAAAGCATCATTAACGAAGTTCTACGCCGTATACAGGTCACCTCGGCCACTTGGCATTTGCGTTTATACAAAGTATAACATTGACATCAATTTTGGATGTTTTGCATAATGATATAGTATATTAAGTATTAAGAATGGTAAGGACATTTTACCGATCGAAGACAATTGTTTGGAGAAGGAGCTAAGCGACGACTCCCATTATTGTCTGAGATCTGTAATTCCTTAACGTTCGTGATGCTTAACACGTTTTTTGCATGATAAAAATGTATTTTTCTTCAATCGTCAGTAAAATGTGACAGTATACCACAGAATAATACGTTTGTGGTACTGTAAGTCTATCTCAAATTCGAGGTGAATAGGTTAGGTTTTGCGTCAGTCTGTTGAAAAACTGACTCAAAACCTAACCTACTAACCTCGAATTTTTACTTACCGTTCTAGAACGGTAAACATAACAAATGCGGTAACTAAGTAAAATCATTCTATCGTGCAAAAAATATATTAAATTACTTTTATTTAATATTGTATGTCTTCTAACGTACAGTTTTCGATGCATAGAAAGAAAACGTGATCTTTTTATAAGATATTATAAAAAAGTTCTTTCATTTTATTTACCTACATTTTTTAATTTTAGTCTTTTTTCTTAAAATGCTTTGAAAAACTATTTGATTTTGTTTCATATATTGAACAAACATATTTACAGGGTCGACATAGATATACTAATATATATCACCTGATCAGCCTGGCCTAAACAGTACATTAAATATAGGGTCCGGCAAAAATTAGGAGAGGAAGATATTTCTAAAATTATTAGAGTTACATAATATACTGCTCCACAAATGAACTAGACCACATATAAAAGTTGTATTTGTTACATTACGTCATACAATATAGATATAAAATTTTTTGTTTTATAGTATACTCATATTAAGCATATTTAATTGCACTACCCACAAATATCAACTGAAGAATTAAGAAAATCATATTCATGAAATTAAAAAAATAATAAAATTATAAAAAAACTATATTTCATAAAAATAAGTGGAAGAACAAAAATAAGGACATTAATAGACAGAAGAGAACGCCCTATATTTAGATTGCTTAAAAGTATTATGTCGAAAGGCTAATTAATATTTTTAATACAAAATTGTGTTTCTAAAGTTAACTATTTTGGAGATATTAATGATTTGATCATTTTATCAGCTAAACTGCTGCTGGATATATATTCTGAAAATTCCGATGGATGTGACAGCAACGCCAAAGATCAGGATCTAGGATATGATGGTTACTTTTATTTTGATGTATATAATAATAGTGTACCCAAACCTTCATCTCTTCATATTATCCAAACCCAAAAATCAAAATCACATATTCTAGATAAAAAGAAGTCCAAAATTGAACTTGAACTTCTACATTACCTTGAAGACGGACCAATCTGTCAATGCTGGATGATTACCCGAATATGAAAAAACTTTTCATGCGCTATAATACATACCTACTTGCCATCATCGGCCGCAGTAGAACGATTATTTTCATTCGCAATACTGGCAAACAGACCACGTCGTCATGCCCTGACAGATGACAATTTTGAAAAAACTTGCTATTTTGTAAGCCAATGAAGTAGAACTTTAATTAAAAAAAAAATGTTTTGTTTTACCATTGTTCCCCCATTGCATTTCTCTGTACTTGTATAGGTATTCGAATACTTTCATTGTGTACTTGTACTCGGTACTCGATTACATTTTAAGTAAAGTATTTGTACTCGGTACTCGAATACTTTTTGTCTGTACTCGGAACAGCTCTGTGGAGAACACACAGGCAAAAATAATAACCTAGTAAGCAACAACACAGAACATTAAAATAGAGAAAGGAATTGACAAGGGGACGCCTTGTCAACAACACTATTCAACATCGCACTAGAAGGAATAATAAAAGCAACAGGAATAAACAAACGCATAGCACAGAGCCTAACGCAAATAGTAGCATATGCAAATGGTCAGAGGTCAAGGAAGAATAATTTCAGCTAAATTGTAAGAAATAGTTGTTAGAAATGTATTGAGCCTTCAAGTATAAATTGGAAAATTAAGGGATTTCAGAGCGCGAAACTAATAATTTTTTTGGGAATATAATCACTTCATGTAGAAGATGTCACATAATACTTGTAGAAAACAGAGAAAATATATTCATGGGCCTTTATCCTTTTAGGCTCAAACAAAATGTATTACAAACACGAGTTCTAAAGCATCTACTTGTAGCTGTTTCCAGAATTCATACATAAGCCACTTAGAGTCGTCACTTTATATAGTTTAAACTTATTAAATTTTAAAAAATCCTTTTCAGCTTGTTTTTAAACTACTTACCAATTAATAATGGCCTTTTATGCACTTTTATGCAATATGCTGTGCTGGATTTATATGACTATACCACTCCCTATAACATCAACCAATAAAAAACGGTAAAATGCAGTTGCGCATGTACTAACTTTTGATAATGTACATAGTAACGGTGATAATCATATACTTTCTTGACTAATAACTGATAGTCAAATACCTTCACAAATATCGCGTTATCTGCTGAAAGTACAATCATCATAGCAACCATACTAACTGTACTTTTAATATTTATAAATAAACTGTTCAAACAATGTTTATTGACTCGTGATATAATCTAGCCAAATGCAACTCGTGGCTTCTTGATTATTATCAAATCATAACTGGTTTCACTAGATATATTGTTTTAGGCAATCGCACGAGTCCGAAGGACGAGCATGATTAACAAACAATATATCTCGTGCAAACAGAAATGATTATTTGATAATCAAGAACCCACTAGTTGCATTATATATGATAATTCGTCAGGTAACTTTTTAAAACTACTAAGTAAACCTTTGCCTACTTGTTTAAACTACAAGCTTGTTGTATTCGTTGCGGCTGATTTTTTTCCTTCTTTTGCACAAACGGTCAAGTGCCTCCTACCACTGTATTGTTAGTCTTTGTCTGTTGTTTTCCATTCTAGTTGTTTTAACAATTTGGACTAATTAAAACGCAAAAGAAAAATGATTCAATATTTATTCAGTAACACAAGTACGCTGTAAATATAAAAACAGATTAAAATTTTACAATTAGGCAAAGAGATACAACGTATAGTAATTTGTCAACAATAGCGATAAACCTATATCAAACATAACTAGAGTAGATACATTTAATAGTTTTATTATAACGATTCGTGTCCCTTTGCTTATTCAACATCAAAATCTTTCCTTGGGAAGAGTTGTACAGGTGACGGCTCCGACAATTCAGGTATGGGAGGGAAAAACAGCTGCTCGTCGATCGCAAAATTTTGTTCATAGCCCTGTGAGCTATGGTTAAAAGGCAACGGATAAGAGTTCTCTGAAGTAACAGTGCATGGTAGCTTCGTTCCATACAAAGGAACCGATGGAATGTTTTTATTTGTAAAATTGTAACCATTCTCTTTTTCATCTTCGTCATTTTGGCAATCAAACAATATCGTTTGCGGTTCGTTTGTTTTGCCAAAATTAAATTGCCTAGGCTTTGCGGGATAATTATTGAATGTTTTGTTCCTCCTGAATGGAAACTCTGTGACAGAATTGAACAAAGGGCCGTTGTTATTGAGAAACGGCATAAAACTCGGATCTTCAGAAACGAAAGGATTGTACATCTTTGAGGATGTGCCTGAAAAATGGTTCTTCTTATTGTAGAATGGCGTCATACCCGCATCAAGAGTTTGTTGCAGAAAATTTAAATTGGCATTTGAGTTTAACTCTATTAAAATTTTAGATTTATCATTCGTTTGTAAAATACATGGCTTTAACTCGGAAGACAGGCTTGCAGCTGGCCTTTTTAGCTTCTGGTTTCTAGGCGTTTCGTACGACCATCTAAACTTTGGAACCAAACAGGAAAATGAAGCATTTTCATCCTGTTTGTAAGATTTTTTAGGTATCGGCTCGCTTTGTGATGGAATTTCAACGTCCTTCCCATCTACAACAAGGTCAATCTGAGATAACAAAGCACCGATCTTTCCGATACACTTAAGTTTTCTGCTGTTAAGCGATACAGATGCCAATTGTTTCTCTAAATTTGTACACAATTTACTATCATCCATGTGAACTTTAGGAAGCGAATCATCATTGACAAAATGATTCAATTCTGTATAATCTGACTGACCCATAGTCTGCCAAAAATGATAATTAATCTTACTGAAGAGACTACCGCTTTTAGCTTTGTCAAAGGGTTGTTGTTCCAAATGATCTTGCTTAGACTGCAGTTTCACATAGTAATCTGTGATGCTTTTATAATGCGTCTGAACACTTGGACTTCGTGCAGATAAACGTTTAGAACGCCGAAGTATCGGTTCCAACTTCGTATCTGTATTATCAGCAGTCTGTAGTAAGGGGTGCAAACCTTCGTTCATGAAACTGGAACTCTCCTCAGGTGAAAAGCCATCTAAAGAAATGCTCCTTTAAGTTCAGGACAAATAGTGTTTACGATACGAACCTCGGACTTTAACAGCACCGGATTTTACGCCCTGACTGAAGAAATCCAGAGGAACCTGAAATAGAACAGTAATTCGGGTGGCTTCTATATTGGCATCAAGCTTACCGTTACTCGTCCAGAAGGGTTTTCTATGTTGCTACATTTGATCGACGCTTTGCCTCTGCGATTCTTGTAAGTCGAACTGCTCTTCTGTAATTTTTGGCCTTTCTTAGTGCGTTTTGCAATATTTCCGCCGCTCTGTTTCAGTTCCTCCTTATTCTTAGTGTGAGCGGGCCGCTTTTTTCTATACATTTTAATTGCTGCGTTATTATTCGACACTTTCGAACAACCGCGAAATTGACACAATTTGATTTCCGAGAATTTGAATAAACTTCAAAAATGGAGGGTAATTTTACATAGTTGATATTTTTTATACACAGCCTGCTCATTATACATACAGGTAACCCCTTATACCGTTTACACAGTGTCGGGGTCAACGAAATCGACTTCAAACAAAAACACTTTCTGTGTACAGGCTGTGTCCTATAAAAACGTCCGAAAAAGAGATAGATATATACAGGGTGTCTCTAAAAGGTCTGTTTAAAAGCTAACTCATATGCCTAACAACAAAATAGGACGATTTTAACCAAACTTACCTGTGTTCAAAAGTGCTTCGGTTAGGTGCTATCGAACGACAAAGGTCTTCAAAAAAGTTGACATTAATTTTTTTGTGGGTGATACGTACGTGGTTAAGAGTTGACCATCCACATGCAAAAAAGTTAAAAGTTTCCTTACAGTAATCCGGAATCAAATGGTGATTCATCTATGAAAGTGTTTATGTATTTTGTTATCAGTGTGTTATTTAATAGGGTTATTCAGTTGTGATTAGTCGTTCTTGTTCATTCTTGTTACATTTTGCGAACGTTAAACACTTATTGTAATTTTGGTAGAAATATACCGTATTTTTGCGACAAACTTGTGTAGTGCTTTAGTGTCTTTACCGTTACGGACTACATAATATTTTCTTAACATGAAGTTTCCTTGTAAACTGTGTGGCGACAAAATATAAATGTATTTGAAGAACAAAGGAAAAAGGTGGTAAGTTGGTAAAAACTGATAAAATAATGTAGATGACATTTGATTTATAATTACAATAGTTATTTATGGTACAAGTGAGTTATATTACAAATAATCCACGAGAGAAAAATTGAGTCTTCGAGGCCGTCAAGTCTTTTCAAAGTCTCTTAGTTGGAAATTTGACCACCATGTTTTTTGTACAAAAGTGCGAATTTAGGTTAACCGCAGTTTAAGATTTGTGTGTACTTAGTACAAAAATGCCTGTTTAATTTAAAAGATGTGTGTATGGTCGTAAAAAGAGATTACTCTATGTGGACAGCGGCGTTGGTTATAGCCATTGCTCTCTCTTGCACATAGAACAGAGGATATTTTAAAATGGCACTGTATGTTGCTCCAAACAAGACATTGATCAAGGTCCGTAAATATAGCAATATAGGTCATTTCGTGTATTTCCACTAGCTTCAGCTAACGTGACCTAGCGACCTTACTATATGCAGTGGGCACGAAAATGGCGGTTATGGAGATGACCTATATTTTCAAGCTTGCTATTGATATGACCTTAAAATGGCAAATTAATTTAAAACGCATATAATTAACATGCAGATTAATTATAGAGCAAATAAAAAGGATATCGTAGTCAAATAACATCGATTTATCATTCGAAAGTTCTATTTCTTACAATATTAGAAGTATTTGATCAGCAAACGTCATTTTCATTATCTAAAATAAAATAAATTAGATAGAATAATATTGAATAATAATTTGCTTTAAACGAGAAATTATAAAAATACCAGTTATAGTTCAATTTGGTTTGTGCATGTCTAACTCAGTTGATGATTTTGGAATTAAGTCGTTCTGTAAAAGAAATTCTTATCATAACTAGCGTTCTGCACATAAATTGGGCGCGAAATAATTCATTTAATGCAATTTGTACAAGAGTGATCCATTTTGTGTGTCGAGTTAATTTTGAGGTTAGCTACCCACATAAAAAAAGTCACTTATAAACATTTGGCTACTGGGTTACTTGCGTCGCCCTGAGTCGATTGACACCAAAATCAGCCAATTCGGCCCACGGGTTCGCTCTCAAAGTGGCGTCAAGCAAGCAAGTAAGCAATGAAAATTATTATGTCGGATAGATATAGCTTACTGTAGAAGAGTTAAAGAAAGCTCTAAAGAAAATGAAAAATAATAAAGCACCAGGACCAGGCGATCTGCCTATCGAGCTATTGAAACATGCCACAACAAGAGCGTTAGAAATAATCTGCAATATATTTAATAAATGCCTAAATAGGGAAAACATACCAACGGATTGGAAAATTTCTCAGATAAATTCGATTTACTAAAAAGGAAACAGAAACGATTGTGGGAACTATAGAGAAATAAGCGTAACGTCGTCCGTTGGAAGATTATATGGAAGAGTCCTTAAAGCAAGAATAGAGAAAGAAGCTAAGGAAATAGAAGAGCAAAGCGGTTTTAGACCAGGAAGATCGTGTACAGATAATTTATTTACTTTAAGACACTTAGCAGGGAAGAATCTGGCAAAAGGGAAAGAACTCCACGTTTATAGATTTAAGAAAAGCCTTTGATTCCGTCCCCCTTCAAAAACTATGGATTACCTTAGAACAAGCAGGCATAAACAAAGTGTACATAAACGCAGTAAAAACACTATACAGAGAAAACCAAGCTGTTGTAAAAGTCAGTAATCAAATCTCTTTACCTTTCTCGCCTTCGAAAGGAGTAAAGCAGGGATGCTGCCTCTCCCCAACCCTTTTTAAAATTTACCTGTGTGCCGCCTTAAAACATTGGATCAGAAAATGCAGTCCGATGGGAGCATGGCTCGGTAAAAGCCCGATATACAGGGTGTTTCATTAATAATTGGAAATATTTTAACTGTAGAATCCTGGGCTCAAAATATTAATATTTAACCCAAATCACTTAGATAAAATGTGGCTCGTTACTGAGATATAGGGTGTTCCATTTAAAAATTTAAAAATGATTTGTCCCCATTACTTTAAAACTATTTGACGTATCCGTATCATATTTGGCAGGAAGTTTAGACACTGTAAACCATGCTAAATTGTGTTAAATAAACGTTTCTGACTACTACCAGAGGCGTACCACAGGGGCAAGTGTGTGGTTGACCCTTCCCAAATTCTACGCCACTGGCGGAATTGCCATTTTAGCACAATTTTTCGACTCTCCAATACTTTCTATGTAAATAACATACTCTTTCTTCGTCACGATAACGTCATTATTTTTCGAGATATTTAAATTTAAACAAAGCGGAACAGTTATTTTGATTTTAATGTGTATTAATTATGTTGGTGTTTTATGTCATAAGATTGCATTTATTACGCAAATGAAACTTTAATCCGTATTAACAAAAAAATATGTTATTTATTGAAATTTATTGAAACAAATACATGGATACATTTTTTTTATGTTGAATGCATCTATGTATTAGTTTCAAGAAATTTCAATAAATAACATTATGTTTTTTTGTTAATACGGATTAAAGTTTCATTTGCGTAATAAATGCAATCTTATGACAAAAAACACCGACATAATTAATACACATTAAAATCAAAATAACTGTTCAACTTTATGTTTAACTTTAAATATCTCGAAAAATAATGACGTTATCATGACGAAGGAAGAGTATGTTATTTACATAGAAAGTATTGGAGAATCGAAAAATTGTGTTAAAATGGCAATTCCGCCAGTGGCGTAGAATTTGGGAAGGGTCAACCACCCACTTGCCCCTGTGGTACGCCTCTGGTAGTAGCCAGAAACGTTAATTTAACATAATTTAGCATGGTTTACAGTGTCTAAACTTCCTGCCAAATATGATACGTATACGTCAAATAGTTTTAAAGTAATGGGGAAAAATCATTTTTAAATTTTTAAATAAAACACCCTATATCTCAGTAACAAGCCACATTTTATCTAAGTGATTTGGGTTAAATATTAATATTTTAAGCCCAGAATTCTACAGTTAAAATATTTCCAATTATTAATGAAACACCCTGTATACGATACGGTTTGCAGATGATCAAATAGTTATCGCAGAAGATCAGCAAGATATGACATATATGCTAAATAAAGTTATAGAGGAATACAACAAGTGGGGTTTAGAGGTAAATACAGAAAAGACGCAGTATATGGTCATAAGAGGAAGGGGAAAAGATATAGAGCTAGACAAGGAACAATAAAAAGTGTTAGCCAGTATGAATATCTGGGAGTTACAATATGCGAGGACGGAAAAGACGACAAGAACATAATGAAGAAAATAGGCAGAGGAAAAAGTATGACAAAAACACTACATCCAATCTTGTGGAATAAAAACCTAACCAAAAAAACGAAAACAAATATATTTAAAACAATAGTAGAACCAGTTATGACATATGGGTCGAAGATATGGGTTACGTATAGACAAAAAGATTAATCACAAGCTACTTTCGGCGGAAATGACATACTGGAGAAGATGTTGCGGCCTAACTTGTACGACCACGTTAGAAATGAAGTTATCAGAGAGAGAATGGAAATCAAAGATACTATTATGGGTATGATAAATGAAAAGCAGTTGAGATGGTACTGGCATCTACGCTGAATGAATAATAATAATAACATTAATAATAATAATAATAATAATAATAATAAATTAACGTACTATTACACAAGAACTTAAATTTAATTAACTTGAAAACCAGAAGGCGAGATTCAGATGAGCAATTTATATGCTCCCTGCTCTACCACCGAAACCTTCAATATAAAGAATAATTTATAAAAACCATAAACCTAACCTAAAACCTTAACTACTAATTCCGTGACATACCTGAGCTTAGAAATTATTCAACAAGCTTAGATCTCTGATTCTTGAATGAATTCATTGTTGCATCATTAGATGACATTTAACCTTCGTTTTGAAACTTGAAATGCTCGAAAGATTTAAAAGAATTAGGGAGGTTGTTATAAATATTACAAATATTATAAGAAAAAGAGCGTCCGTAAAGTGCAGTTCTATGCATTTGTGTGGTTAACAGTCCCCTGTTACTTAAATTCAAGTTATGTGTATCTGTACGAAACCTGATTTTATTGTAAAGATAAGTGGATACTTTAAAAGTAATTAATTTGTGATACAAGCATGTTTCTTGCAAAATCCTTCTATTTTTCATATTTAACCAGCCGGAGTTCAACAATTTATGTGAAATATGCTGAAATTTTCGTATACCGCATGCAGGCATTTTGTACTTTCTGTATACGTGTTGCACACTCTGTATCACGTCAGTGATTGTATACAGGCGAACAATACAAGAATCGAGATAGAACTAACGAATCACATAGCGGAATTTTAGTTTTAATATTTAAAAAGTGTCGATGAGGAAAAAGTTTTTTAAGAACTGCATAAGCTTGCCTAATGTATTTTGTAAATTGATCTCGATATCTAAAAGTATTGTCCATGATTAATCCGAGATTTTTAACCTTGTTACATATTGGAATTTGTATATTATTAATAGCAATAGTTAGCTAGTCAGTCAGTTCAGAGCAAACCTTACCACCTCCAAAAAGAACAACCGCAGATTTGTTAGGGTTGAGAATGAGGGAATGCTTACTGGAAAATTTAAAAATTCTATTCAAATCATCATTTATGCGAGCTATTGCTAAATCAACATCAATAGGATTAAAAGAATAGCATACCTGACTGTCATCGGCATACATGTGCATGTTGCAGAAATGCATTGAACTATCGAGATTTATTGTATATAAAGAAAATAAAAGAGGGCTAAGTATAGAGCCTCGAGGCACACCCTTAGTAATTGGTAGACTATCAGAAATAGAAAGCTCCAGCCTAAAACTATGCGACCTGCCAGTTAAATAACTTTTGATCATGCTTATTGCAACTTCAGAAAACCCAATAAAATTCAAAATTGCACAAGGAACTTTATAGTTAATGGTATCGAAGGCTTTACTATTATCTAGCAAAACCAATACAGTAACCTTTCCCTGAAGAAAGAATACTAATAAAGGTATGGAACTGGGTTCCAGAACAAAGAAATAAACGAGGGAAACCTCGGAAGAAATGGATAAATAACATAGAAAGTGAAATGGAAACGAGAGGATTGAGAGAAGGAGACTGGAACGACAAAAACCGATGGCGCTTAGGATGCGAGAAGCGGCAATAGCTGCAAATACTCGCTATAATAATAATAATAATAATAATAATAATAATAGATATAGATTAATGTTAATACTTACTTGTTTGTTGTATAAAAGCATAAATATTGCAGACACAATTATAGACTGTTAACCTGTAAATATGATTTATGAGGTTAGAAGTGTCATACTGGTTGAAAATTAGGAATCTGTCATTTATGGTATTTCATATCCAAAGTTTTGGCGGGAAATATAAATAAATAAGAATAATAATAGTAATAAACACCTAATATCTTCCAGGTATAATTAAATAAAATAATGTAAACAAATAGTATTATAATGGAAATTTGAGTTCTACTAAAAATTTATTATTATAATAAATTATAAATGAGCTTGGGATTAGTTATCCAAAATTACAGACTGTCATATTTTAATAAATTGAATTGTCTCATATTTCAATTTTCTGATTTATATTGTGTAGGTATGCTCTAATTCAATTATATAGTAACCCTACGAGATAAGAGCCAACTATTAATTGGTTGCTAGTACATGCTCTAGCTGTGGACAATAATGGTAAGATTTACAATTAAATATGATTATTTCCTTCATATCCATAATAATGCGCAATCACTATGGTTTCTATCAATTTAACAATGACAGAAATTCAAACGTCAAAATTTAACCGCGGTTAAATATGTGTCAAAATTTAATCGCTTGTGCATAATTTTAACATGGTTATTAAAGGTGCTTCACCAACTGAATTTTATCTATTTATTCAGGAAATAATCACGCCGAACATCCCGCGTGCATGTAAACTAGCCTGAATAAATTTTGACGATTTTCTGTCAGAATGTTTTGCTCTGAAGAAATATATCTCGTAAATTTTCCGCCCCAAAGTCCCTCGTGGTGCGCACTCGGGATTCTTGTTGAGCGGCAAATTTACTTAACATATTTCTTAGCAAAACATTCTGACAGAAAACGTCAAAATTTAATCGGCTATTTTAATGCACTTGGGATATTACTGTTGATAAAACCCTGAGATTAAATAAAAATTAAATTAAAACATCATAAAGTCATGAAGGACCATAGCACTGTATTTACCGACCATGATTTGCAGACTGTTAAAACTCTGTTACCATGCCCGCAACACCGCACAGGTATGATGTCATGAAAGTTTATGACTTGCAACGAAAGTTTTGTTTAGAAAACCTCAAGTATTTCTTATTTTGATCGTACTTGTATTATTTTTACCGAAAACGTTTGTAGTTGTTTTTCTAATGTTGGCAGTATTGATTACTTCCAATGAGGTCATTGATGACGTACAACTCACCTGATATGCTTGTGGAATATATCCAAGCTTTTATATGCATTTTTTTAAACGTTAATATCCAATTTATTTATATGATTGCTGAATTAATACCTAAAACATTACAAACTATTCTATTTTTTCCAACAGGCTAAACTAAACAGATTTATTAGATTTTAGGATTGTAAACAAGGCAATAAATAATGAACTTTTGTCATATAGGGCGGTACGTATACACCTATAAACGTCAAAATCAAAATATTCAATCCTGATTAATTACAGAAAAACGTGATTTTTGAAAATCAAATTGCCAAAATAAATTTACTCATGACTACAATGATAAATTAATGATAATGGCAGAAGCTAACAATTCAAACGGCGTTTTTATATGAAGCGGGCGATTCGCGCGCGGACTAGACATCCCAAAATAATGAAAATCAATAAAGCTGAGCGAATACAATCCCCGTTTATCGCGGCTGAGATTGCAAGTGGTTTGTGTAAATTCCGTGGCGAAAATGTTTAATAACGTCGTAAGACTGCATCTGCAGGCCCGCGGCCCCACGCAAGAACCGCTCCTGTGATTAGGGCCTCAAGTAATGGTTCCCCATTGCAGAAATACTCGGTTTTATTGGCAAAGCTAATTCCTATACTAAAATATTAATGATGATTAATTTTACACTCGTTTTTAAATAGGCAATTTAGCTAATATGTAAAAAACTCGTGCAGTTATTAAAGGTTGTGATTTTACGGAGATAAATACAGAAGCGAATCGGTTTCAAGATGTATTATCTCCTCATTAGCGAAGTAATTGTATTGTCGTCATTCCTCACCACCTGTCAATTACAAAAGCCTAACGTAGATAGTCGTAGACACGATGTATACATTGCTGGCTTCTTCCCTTTCGGCAAAGG
This sequence comes from Agriotes lineatus, assembly GCA_940337035.1. Taxonomy (NCBI): domain Eukaryota; kingdom Metazoa; phylum Arthropoda; class Insecta; order Coleoptera; family Elateridae; genus Agriotes; species Agriotes lineatus. The sequence continues at coordinate 57,947 of CALNHX010002493.1, read as the reverse complement.
GGTGGAGAATTCAAATACAGGTACGCAGCGCTATCCTAAATTATTAACTTTTTCCTAACAGTTAACGCCTAGGTCGCGGAGTGATGCCGAGCGTGAAACTAGCTTTAGACCACGTGAACGAACACTCAACAATTTTAAGAAATTACAGGCTACATATGTGGTGGAATGATACTATGGTAAGCACGCATGGAGTGTGTAGGTACGCAATTTTTAATAAGTCTCATTTACAGTGCAATGCTGCCGTCGGGGTGAAAGCGTTCTTCGATATGATGCACAGTGGCCCACACAAGCTAATGCTATTCGGTGCTGCCTGTACGCACGTGACGGATCCGATTGCTAAAGCCTCGAAACACTGGCATTTAACTCAGGTAAGCAATAAATGCAAGGGGAGCAAAGCCCTAAATATATAATTGCAGCTATCGTATGCTGATACACACCCCATGTTCACAAAGGAGAGCTTTCCAAATTTTTTCCGCATTGTGCCGTCGGAAAATGCCTTTAACCAGCCACGACTGTCGTTACTACGAGAGTTTAATTGGACTCGTGTAGGAACCATCTATCAAAATGAGCCGAGATATTCGCTCGCACATAACAGGTTGGTTTTACATACTTACATACGTAATCTGTTCTGTTTTATCTTATGGTGTAGTGGTGTTTCTGTAATACTTTCCTGATTTATCACTACCTGTATTCCTCATTTGGTTTTTATCTATTTGCAACTTATCTATGACCGAATTATTTATTTGTCTGTTCTCAATGTTATTTTGTACCGGTTCGACTTTACACTACTCTTGAATTACACTATTTTTAATTTTATCCTTTTTCGTAACCCCCACCACTGCTCTTAGGTAGCGCATCTCGCACGCTTCCATTTTGCTTCTACCCCTGCCATTTTAAGTTCACGTTTCATATCCGAAAGTTAAAATAGGTATGTATGTACTGTTAAATACACCAATATGAGTTTCTTTGTTGGTTTTTAGTCAGTCTTACAGAGAATAATGGGCTTGTTGCAGGTTGGTGGCCGACTTGGACACGTTGAACTACCAAGTGGTGGAGACGCAAAGTTTTACGAATGAAGTTAACTCGGCGTTGGTCAAACTTAAGGAGAAGGATACTAGGGTTATTCTTGGTACAATTTTTACTATCGAGAATGTTACTTGGAGGTTATATGGAGATTAATTATAGGTAACTTCAATGAGTATTGGGCGAGAAAGATATTCTGCGAGGCGTACAAGTTGGACATGTACGGCCGCAAATATCAGTGGATTATTATGGGGACTTACACGGGGCAGTGGTGGCGTAAATGGGATCCCGATTCGAATTGCACAGAGGACGAAATTCAGACGTCTTTGGAGCAGACCATTCTTACTGATTTATTACCGCTATCCACCAGTGGGGAAATTACAGTTTCGGGAATTGTAAGTAATAGTTATTAACCTCTTTTGTTTTGTTGACTTTTTGGAAAAAAGCTTGTCAACTTAATAAATCAACGGATAAGCGCAACTCAAGTTCGTCAAATTTTAAAAAGTTAAAAAAAGAGAAGCTTTGCTAAATTCAAATGAAGGAGGTGGCCAAAAGAATATCTGTGACGACGAACAGTATTTATATTTTTTAAAAAAGGAGCTTTCGCGTAAGATATATGCTTATCATTAATCGAATGAGCATTTTACTACTGGCGATTTACTGCGCTATGGCCAGAGTGAATTAAAATTCACTAGTGGACGTTCTACCCTTTACAAAATTATTAAATCCATGGGATTTCGATACAAAATTATAACAGGAGAACAATTTTGTGTGAGCAGTCCCATGTTAAGGCTCTGCAATTAACTTTTCTTAAAAAATATGTACAACATTTATTATACGTTTATTTTTCATGATGAAACATAGATTTACCAAAACGGCAGTGACGTCCGAGTGTGGATACACGAATCTGATTTTAGAGCAAATCCCAAAAGAGTAAAATGCGAGGAAAAACGATTTACCATTTTACACGCAGGATGCAAGTACGGTTTGCTAGAGGATTGCTGTATGCTTTTAGATAGCAAAATTGAAGACAGAGACTGTCACAAAACGATGAAAGGGAACATTTTTGAAAAATGGGTGCGAAATCAATTGATCCCGGGTTCCGGCATTCCCAAAAATTAAAGGAAAGTATGTTGTGATAGACAACGCACCATATCACTCGGTGCAGATTAACAAGCCCCCAACTTATGTTTCAAAAAAAGATATAATGAAGGAATGGTTAACATTAAAAAATATTCGTTTTGATGAAGGCTCAACTCTGTGGACCAATCAAACCTTTGGCACAACAAAAAAAGAACTCCTATGTTGTAGACAATTTATTAAGTTCAACGGGATTTGAAGTTCTTAGACTACCACCCTATAATTGTCAGTACAACCCAATTGAATTGGCATGGGCATTTTATAATAGCTATTTATGCAACAAGTGCTAAAAGTCGACGTTTATGCACGAGACATGAAAATTATGAAACGAAGCCGAACATAACATGTTGAGGGAATGATACTTTTAGCATGAGTTTGCATACAACATTTTATCTACGACCTTAATTTTACCGTTATTAATCCATAAATATCGATTTAACAAAGGCTTGCATCTACGACACTTCTAATTTACATAATCTGGTCCTCTTCTACCTTTCGGGGTCGAGGGTCACTTCTAATTTATGTCATAATAAACAGTAGGCCATGCGCGGGAAAATGTTTGCAAAGCCAGTGCTGTCAAGGTCAGTTACGAAATATAATTATTAATACTCCACATCTGACTGTATTCATTACATAACGCTTTAATTATTTCAAAAACACTTTACCTGTAACGCAAGAAGCAACTGGAATAACTTTACAACTTCACTTCCAGTTTGAAATTTTAGTTTTATAACCTCACTTCACTTTTAGCATGTGCTAAAAGTAAACAGCTGATGGATAAACCTTAAATTTTCGAGGAGGTGGAGAACCATGATGCTTCCACTCCAATTATAAATCTTTAATGTCTTCACATAAAAAAAATTGAATTATTAAGTCTTGGTAGAAATGTGAAATTTTGAAAATATGTATTTAAAAAATTGAAAAATGAATTTTTAGCTCAAGTTAAAAAAAATAGGTGTTTTCTGGCCTTGAGATTGCTCAGTTAGCTAAAAATAACGCACTCGAAAAAATCTCATTGAAATCTTATTTAATTTACGAAAAAGGGCAATTTTTGGATTTTGACAATTTTGACAATTTCGAAAAACTCTATTTTCCCAATAAGTAAAAATCACTCGGTATATATGATAGAGGCTAAATAGGTTTTTAAAGAAGCACAAATTATTGACGTAAAAAGTTATTTTGAAAAATCAAAAATATTTTTTTCCCATATTATGCCGATTTTTTGGCGGACACTATAACGATACGTATGAAAGTAATACAAAAGTATGATGTAAATGGCATGCTTAAGTACATAATAACTACTTATTTTAAGTGCACATTATCTTTTTTACGGCAATAAATGCACCAAAATAGAGAAAAAAAGTGCAAAAATCGGAAAATTTAGCCGCCATCTTGGATTTTGACTGATTTCCCGGGCCGGGCTTAATGGGGCTTTTGAGTATGTTAAAATACACACTTTTCAGAGTATAATGCAAAAAGAATCATGTGTGTTGCAATTTTTCCCCAGGTCAATGGTATTTTTACACTATTTTGACTGTACTAAGTTTGGAGAACACGTTTATTATCAAAATTGTATAAAAATATGGAGCACAAATTTCAACAAACAGTCAAGTAATTAATTTTCAATTGTTCTCTGCCGATATTAAACAAAAACGAATCTGGTTGCTATGAGACAATATTAACGGAAATTATGTTTGATAACTTAAAGTACATATTGGAAATAAATTTGATTACATAATTCAATTTTATATTTTTCTTATAATCTAAGTTATTGTCTTTTCTTACATCTAAAATTATTTCGGTAGCGCTGCGCACACACACCTTTAATTTTAACCACGGCTCTGCTTTTGCACTAATTGTATTTTTAAATGCACTGATTTATTCGAGTTTACCACTTCTCATTTGCTTCCTTCATGTCCTGCTGCCTGCTTCTCAAATTGCTCTTTTGCAATGTCCTGTTATTTGATTCTATCTTTCTTTATCTTTTAGATTCCTCACAAATTTCACTTTTATTGACACTTAATAAAAAAACTACGCTTCTTTTAACCTGCACATAGCAAACCTTTTTGTGTCTATTAATTTCTTTTGGTTCGGCTTTCTATTATGCACAAACCTATTATATTTATTTATTTAAAAGTCAACTTTGACTCCTGTGAAAACGAGCTCTGTCTTCTGCATTCCTTATTCAACTACTTTAATACTTCTCGCATCTCGTTATCAATGCATTTACTGTTTGAATTTTTAGTTTAACATGGCAGCTACATAAAATACCCCAACTCTGTGCTTATTGAATTGGTGCATTATGTTGCACTGCTATCAGAGTCGAGTCGTGGGCTTAATACCATTACAATATTTATTAGAAAATCCAAGGCAAATGTCTTCCTTGCATGCTGCAACGCGCGACCATTTATTTTTAACTGCTGTATATAACTATGAGTGTCTAAGAAAATGTTTTTCCAGTAATGACAATTCTTTAGAAACAGTGGAGATTTATAGCTGCGACCAAATGGAATTCTTGAATTCATTACATCAAATATTCTTAAAAATTCAATTGTGGCCTCACTGTCCTGGAAATCAGGATTACCGGATTAATCCTGTATGACACGACGCTAAATTTTATGCAAAATTTACTTGTAAATTTTCATAAAAATATTAAGCACCGTTGCATACAGAAAATTGGCTGCTAAATTTTGCGCTGAATTTTCATGTAAATTATTTAGAACTTGTTCTAAATTTCCTGGTAAATATGCGTGTAAAAATGTGCAGAAGTATCATAATCAGACTAAACTGCAGCGCATGATGCGAAATGTAAACATAAACATAACCTGCATTTTATTAGCATTGTTTAACCACTTGTTTAATGTTGGCGCTCCTATCTAAGTTACATTTAAGGGTCTCTAAAATAAATGCCTTAACCTAACCTCAGAAAATAGCTAACAAACGACAAATAACCTGAAAACAAACGCATACTTCAACCAATACCCTCTGTTACTACGCATGTTCACATGCCAAATTTAACATCAAATTTAGCACACGTTGCAAACAGCAAATTGTGTTTTTGAAAAAAAAATTATAAGTGAATTTATTTGAAAATTTACAAGTAAATTTTGCACAAAATTTAGCGTCGTGTCATACAGGCTTTACTGTTACTTATGAAAACAAAAGTTTTGTTCCGGTACACGTTCGATTTTGCATCCATATGTACAACAGTACACTACCATTTTAACTTTATAATAAAGTATTTAATAGAAAATTTACGCATTTACGCTTTAAAGTTAAAAAGAGAGATCGTTCCCCTTCACATTTCGACCGGTTTGTATGTTTGTGTGCTCTTTCCAGTAGTATATACAGTTCAATGGGATAACCCAACTTTTTTGTTGACATTTTAGTAACTAAATTAATGTACAGTCTAATAAAAAACATTATTTTGGAAGTATAGTCAAGTCATTTTTAAAAAAATTTACACTGACAGTGCAGATTTCAAGTAAATGGATTATATATGGAAAATTGTTTTATTATCTATTTAGCAGAAAATTTAATTCTTGATAAAAGTCTCCGCATCTTCTCTAAGTCAAAACGTACTTGCCAAAACTTAAATACCTCCTTTTATATACGGGGGAAGTTCGTAAATATGAAAATGGCTTAGAATGGTTTAGAATTCAAAGGAAATGTCAATAACAAAGTCACGGTTACTTACTCCGAAAAATAGTATTTTATTTAACAAGCATATAATATAGGCTATATTACATGAGGATGAAGTTTACACATGAACTGCAGGCCAGTGTTGTAATCATCCAAGTGTAATACAACCATTATATGCGAGTCAAATACAATATTTTATCTACAACTATGTATACCTATAGTTGGTGACACTGTAAGTCTATGTCAAATTCGAGGTTAGCAGGTTAGGTTTTGCGTCAGTCTGTGTCAAAACTGATGCAAAACATAACTTGCTAACCTCGAATTTGACATAGACTTACAGTGCCACCAACATATTATTCATACGTTTGGATTTCCACAGCCGCCCCTTATGGACTTTTTTAATGAACATGTACTATTGTATACTCTACTCACCATAGTCCCGGATTGTCAATGTCAAAATTCAATTAAAAACAATCCTTTATATCATGGTTAATATTTTTAAGTCAAGCTATAGGTAACTAGAAACAATTAATAAAGCTACTAATGTCAAAACTATAAATTATAGGTTAATTTCGAACTGACTTAAGCAAAAATAAATAAAAGTTGCCAGGTAACAAAAACCCAAATTTTCAAAATTACGCTTTTGCGTTGTACAACCTAGTAGTAACAAAAAAACCAATAGAAATTCAACAGTGCTGCCATAAAACGTCATTATTGACAATCCGGGACCATAGTGAACAGAGTATAGATGCAAATGATAAAATAGTGCATAAGCCGTTCACGATCTTTTTGAGTCAGGTGAGGCTATGGCCATCTAGTAACTTTGTTGGCAGAACCTCTGTTGCAACAAAACTCGCTCATGGAAATTGACACTTTTTGTGTTAGGTTAGGTTGTTTTCAGTTTAAGGTTATATTTTCTGAATAGTTACATTGTTGCCGGATATTCTCTAGTCTCCACATCGACTCGCGTTCTTTTAAATTTGGTCTGTGCTTTTTAAACTGGAAGTAGCATCGTTTAATGAAAATTTTTTGTTGTAACAAAATTATTTTGGGCATTTTGACTTTTCCCTTGACGGAAATAAAAATTATTTTTACACATTTGATAAATCATTTATTTTCTTTCGAATATTAAAATAATAAATCTGGCAATCTGGTGGCAAGAAAATGTCGAACAGACACTGACAGAAAAAAAAAGTTGCATCAGCTACATCATCGAATCAGTTAGTCCAACATGAAAAGAAAAAATCATAGCCAACTCTGTCCCAAAAAGGTCGTGAACGGCTTATAGTCACTATACCATTTTTGGTTGAAAGTAAACCAAAATTTGAAATTCCGTTTTTGGGGTGTTGAGAAGGGGCCAGCAAAGCTTAACTTCAAGTTGTCGACCAAGATTTCCTATGTGCTATTTCTGCCATGTTAAAAAAAAAGGTGCGTTTTATTTTTTTGCGATAACTTGGTTTCCGCTAACAGTACGTGAAAATAAACAGAACCTTAAATTTAGAGTTTTTCGTGCTCTACAATTTATGTTCAATTACTTTTCCACGTACGATCGATATTAGTCGAGATATCGAACATGAAAGGAAAGTGTAAAGGAGTCAAGATTTTTTTTTGGCGCTTTATTTGTATTTCGTTTCTTGACCTATTTAACGAAATAGTAGTTATTATAAAAGTTGTAGAGCTTGAAAATACCTGCAATTTGATTTATTATAAATTAAAATGCTACTAAAATTACTACTTGTAGAGCGGACCAAAGTCACCAAGTCGGTGTGGAATTTTGATTTCATGTATCGTGCTATTACATAAATGACATAATAAACTTCATTACCTTATTAGAATCATTATATTTCATAGAAAATTTTAGTGGACAACTTGAAGTTTAACTTTCCTGGACCTCTTAACATTCCAAAAAAGGAGTTTAAAATTTCGGTTCTTAAGAATTTTTACTATTAAACATTGTTGAAAGTACTATGTACACTTACAATACGAGCCTCAAGTTCATATGTGACTTTTGCAGAATATTATGTTATTTTATGTATTTTGAAATGTAAAATAGTTATTACATTATTAGAATAATTATACTTTATTAAGTATACAGTTTTTAAACCGGTCTTAACATACGGCAGTGGGGTCTAGGACATCTCGGCGCCGCCATCTCGGCGCGGGACCAGCTCGGCGCCGGGACAGCTCGGCGCCGGGACAGCTCGGCGCCGGGACAACTCGGCGCCAGCCAACTCGGCGCAAAGCCATCTCGGCGCCAAATTCAAATTCGCAAACTACAGTGAGCACTACATAAGAAAATTATTATAAACAAATAGTAAAGTGATCTCAAAAAAGCTGGTATCAAATGCAAAAAAAATATTTAGAATTTCTTGGAAAATCAAACACTGACGACCAGAGGTGGTTGCAAAGTGATTACAAATGGGCCAAACAAAAGTTGTTGCGTGACTTCCGTTATGAGTAAAATTTTACATTTTTAAAAATAATTATGAAACAATGCATTTACTAGAGAAGATAGGGACAAAATTTACGAAAAAAAGTTGTTTTCTCGCCTTGATTGTTGAGTTAGCTAAAACTAACACACAATAAAAAATCGTATGGAAATCTTGCTTAATTTCCGAAAAATTGTACTTTTTGGATTTACAGAACTTCGAAAACGCCATTTTTTAAATAAGTAAAAATCACTAAATATATCTAATACGGGCTAAAGAGGTTTTCGGACAAGCTGTCATTCTGTGTAAAGTAAAATATAAACATTACCAGTATTTTTATATATATTTATATACAGGGTGATTTTTAGGTTGATTATTTTCATTTACCAGGAAAATTTACCACTTTTCCGAAATATCAAAACTAACGGAGGTACAGGGTGTTAAAGTTTCAAATTAAAAACTAAACTTTGGCTCAAAGGCGGCTGGACAATTTAATTTTGTTTATCTCTGTTGTCAAGCATTGACCTGTCAACTATTTTTCCATTGTAATTTTCTTAATGTTATTGCTACAATAATGGCTCATGTTTATGAAAATAATGAATGAGTGAATATGCTTATTATTTACTGGTCGTCAAAATGCCGCTGCCGCATCGCTCTACGCGGAACGTGTGTGTAGAAGCGAATGCTGATAATTTTGAACATATCATTTAAGTTAGATTAAGTTTAGTTTAATTTTCGTTAAGTAATTTTAGTTCTTAATTTGAAACTTTAACACCTTGTACATCCGTTAGCTTTAATATTTTGCAAAAGTGGTAAATGAAAAAAAAGCTTACTTTTATTAGCTTTATATCCTGGTAAAAAGGAAAGAATCAACTTAAAAATTACCTTGTATACAGGGTGATTTATAACGGGCGAACCAAACTTCAATAGTTTGTTGGGGAGGTCATTTTGAGTAAAAAATGTTATATGAACATAGGTCGTATTCCATTTAGTTACCTAACTACAAGAGATCCAAGTTTTATTAAGGGGCGGGTAAAGGTAAAACCGCTCAAAGTAGCCAATGTTTCAAGCGTCATATCTACTACGTATGTGGACCAATCATATCAAACTTCTTTTTGTACGATGGCCTGTAGTTTTATCTGTATAACGTTTTTCTCAAAAACGAAACATCAATTTTAAATTCTGTTTACGCCAATGTCCTAGACTTCCTAATATCTAGCGAATGAGATAATTTCATAAAAATCGTACAAAGGGAACTTGACTTTTTCAAACTTATTTTTTAATTTTTTTCAGAATTTATTCTATTTTTATTTCATACACTAGAACTGTGAAAAAGAATAATTCTGATATAAAAGAGACTAAGATTGGACAAGCCTTTTGTGAGAAAAACTCTTTGGAGATAAATTGCAAGGTGTTTTTAAAATATTTTTTAGTGGCCTTCCTAACAATAGATTGCCATAAAATCCATATCGTTTGACAAATAAAACTACAGGCTATCATACAAAAAGAAGTTTGATATGATTGGCCCACATACGTAGTGGATATGACGCTTGAAACATTGGCTACGTTGAGCGGTTTTGCCTTGACCCGCCTCTTAATAAAACTTGGATCTCTTGTAGTTAGGGTGTTAGGTAACTAAATGGAATACGACCTATGTTCATATAACATTTTTTACTCAAAATGACCTCCCCAACATACTGCCGAAGTTTGATCCGCTCATTATAAATCACCCTGTATACAGTGTGTCTCCGGATAGCTGAAACGACTCTTGTAAAAGTTAAAAATTCTCGATCTAAATTTTCATTTTTTGGGGTTCAGACCTGCTTGGTTAAAGGTGAATTTCTAACAGCATTTCAGTTTTGAAAAATCAAGTATGCCTCGGAAATTTTCAAAAAACCTATTTTACTGTAGAGTAGCGTGCCGTTTATGTAGCAAATACGACAAAAAGTTATTAAGAAAAGTTGGTGAATCAATATCTAGTCTCCTATACCAAATTTAAAAATCCTCGGCCAACTTTGATCTCTCACATTTTCTTTGTTTAGGTCCCATATCAAAAATTTTACTTTTAACAAAGACTGCTATGGAAAAACAAATATTTTTAACAGAGTTTTTATTTCATAATAAAAAACCTTTGTTAAATATAAAATTCTTTGATCTGGGAAATAGACATTAAAGAAATTTTTGTACAAAATTTTGTATAAAAGGTACTTACTTAGTTAAAAAATGTGGTTTTCCGAAATTGTGTAAATCCAAAAAGTACTATTTTTCGGAAATTAAGCAAAATTTCAATGAGATTTTTTTCGAGTGTGTTATTTTTGGCGGACTGAACAATCTCAAGACCAAAAAACCTTTTTTTCGTAAAATTTCTCCCTATCTTGACTAGTAAATGCATGTTTCGTAAATATTGAAAAAAAATGTAAAATTTAACTGATAACGGAAGTCACGTGACAACTTTTGTTTGGCCTATTTGTAATCACTTTGCAACCACCTCTGGTCGTCAGTGTTTGATTTTCCAAAAAATTCCAAATATTTTTTTTCGTTTGATGCCAGTTTTTTGACGATCACTTTATTTATTATTTGTTTATAATAATTTTCTTACGTAGTGCACACTGTAGTTTGCGAATTTGAATTCGGCGCCGAGATGGCCTTACGCCGAGTTAGCTGGCGCCGAGATGGCTCCGCGCCGAGTTGTCCCGGCGCCGAGCTGGCCACACGCCGAGATGGCGGCGCCGAAGTGGCGGCGCCGAGATGTCCGGCTTCGACGGCAGTGAATCGTGGGTGCTAAGTAAAAAATTAAAATCTAAATTACAAGCTGCTGAAATGAAAATTTTAAGAAGGATTGAAGGAGTTACCAGGTATGACAGAATAAGAAACACAGATATCAGAGAAAGACAAAACAGTAAATCACTGGAGGAAGAAATACAGAGTAAACAACTAAGCTGGTATGGCCATTTAATCAGAATGAACGAAGGGAATCTAGTTAAAGAAGTATGGGAAGCCAGATCAGAAGACTAATCCAAGAGAGGCAGACCAAAGAAAAGCTGGGATACTGAAATAGCAGAAGTACTAAGTAGGAGAGGATGTTCATGGGCCAGTGCAAAAGAAAAAGCCAAAGATAGGAATAAGTGGAAGACATTTTGCAGAAAGGAGATAAACCTCGACACCTAACGGTAAAATAGGATGTGGATAATACGTGGATAATAATAAGTATACGGTACATAACATCATATGATTGCATATTACTAAAAATTTTCTAATTACTTTAACTATTTGGAATTTGAATTGGGTTGAGTAATACATAAACTATCTTTTTCTCTCATCATTACATCATGGTTGATGCGTTGAGGGCCATTATGCATTCAGCATTTCAACCCATGGTGGTTCGTCTAATACTGCCCGCGTGATGTCAAACCATTGTTTAGAGAATCTGCCTCTCCGTCTTTTGCCATGTGGTTTTTCTTGAATACTCGTTTTCTGCAGGTTGTCAGTTCTACTGGCAATATGGCACAAAAATTGAAGTATCTTAGTGCAGACGATGGTTGAGAGGCGTTTGTTTGGTTTTGTTTCCTCTAAAATCGACGCTTGGTTCTAACATTCTCCGCCAGCAAAACATTTCGAATTCCTTTCGTTCTTCTCATAACCTATACAAACCATCAAAAATATATAATTTAAAAATCTCTACTTCAAAGACTAAGGTAATAGCTTTTTTGCACTTTCGGGACTAAAGTAGGCACTTTAGTCACTTATTTCAGGGACTAAAGTAGCTCATTTAATCCCTAGGGACTTAAGTAATTACTTAAGTAATTACTTTAGTCCCTAGGGACTAAAGTAAAAATGTTACCGTAACTATGGTAAATGCATGTACACACGAGGTTAGTAGGTTAAGTTTGGCTTGTCATTTTACACACACTGACGCAAAACTTATCCTGCAAATCTCGAATTTGACATGGACTGATAATACACGTCAGTACTGCCAACTGATTCAAGCTATCCAGGGCCTGCTGTAAAATTGTAATTGTCAGTTTCCAAATTGACAGATTCCAAATTTTTCAAATGTTTGATAATAATCTTTCCAAAAGTGCAAAAACAGCGTATATCATACGGGACTAAAGTGCCTAAATCCTTTGAGTAATAATTTCCCTCGTGCCCTACGGGCGCTCAGGAAATAATATTCACTCGCGGGATTTAATGATGCACTTTAGTCCCTCATGATATAATATTTTGCACATTCGGGACTAAAGTTGGCACTTTAGTCACTTATTTCAGGGACTAAAGTAGCTCATTTAATCTCTAGGGACTTATAAGCAATTATTTTAGTCCCTAGGGGCTAAAGTAAATATGTTACCGTAACTATGGTAAATTTATGTACACACGAGTGTAGTAGGTTAGATTTGGTTTGTCATTTTACGCACACTGACGCAAAACTTAACCTGCAAATCTCGAGTTTGACATAGACTGACATTACACTTCAGTACTGCCAACTAATTCAGGCTATCCAGGGCCTGCTGTAAAATTATAAAATTGTAATTGTCAGTTTCCAAATTGACAGATTCCAAATTTTTCAAATGTTTGATAATAATCTTTCCAAAAGTGCAAAAAACAGCGTATATCATACGAGACTAAAGTGCCTAAATCCTTTGAGTGATAATTTCTCTCCTGCTCTACGGGCCCTCAGGAAATAATATTCACTCGCGGGATTTAATTATGCACTTTAGTCCCTCATGATATAATATATATTTTGCACTTTCGGGAGTAAAGTTGGCACTTTAGTCACTTATTTCAGGGACTAAAGTAGCTCATTTAATCTCTAGGGACTTATAAGCAATTACTTTAGTCCCTAGGGACTAAAGTAAAAATGTTACCCTAACTATGGTAAATTTATGTACACACGAGGTTAGAAGGTTAGATTTGGTTTGTCATTTTACACACACTGACGCAAAACTTAACCTGCAAATCTCGAATTTGACATAGACTGACATTACACTTCAGTACTGCCAACTAATTCAGGCTATCCAGGGCCTGCTGTAAAATTATAAAATTGTAATTGTCAGTTTCCAAATTGACAGATTCCAAATTTTTCAAATGTTTGATAATAATCTTTCCAAAAGTGCAAAAAACAGCGTATATCATACGAGACTAAAGTGCCTAAATCCTTTGAGTGATAATTTCTCTCCTGCTCTACGGGCCCTCAGGAAATAATATTCACTCGCGGGATTTAATTATGCACTTTAGTCCCTCATGATATAATATATATTTTGCACTTTCGGGAGTAAAGTTGGCACTTTAGTCACTTATTTCAGGGACTAAAGTAGCTCATTTAATCTCTAGGGACTTATAAGCAATTACTTTAGTCCCTAGGGACTAAAGTAAAAATGTTACCCTAACTATGGTAAATTTATGTACACACGAGGTTAGAAGGTTAGATTTGGTTTGTCATTTTACACACACTGACGCAAAACTTAACCTGCAAATCTCGAATTTGACATAGACTGACATTACACTTCAGTACTGCCAACTAATTCAGGCTATCCAGGGCCTGCTGTAAAATTGTAATTGTCAGTTTCCAAATTGACAGATTCCAAATTTTTCAAATGTTTGATGATAATCTTTCCAAAAGTGCAAAAAATAGCGTATATCATACGGGACTAAAGTGCCTAAATCCCTTGAGTGATAATTTTTCTCGGGCCCTACGGGCCCTCAGGAAATAATATTCACTCGCAGGATTGAATGATGCACTTTAGTCCCTCATGATATAATATACTATTAAAAGCCAAGATCACTTTTGAGTGATAATTATTTATTAATATTTATTAATAATTTAGAAAAATATGTCATTTCTATAAATTGCGATTGTAAATTTTTATTATTGTAATTTATATTTTTATAAATCCAATATTTCTTTAATATCACAGTATATATATAACTTTGTAAAGCGAATGTTTCTGTGTTTGTACTAATATCAAAATATTATTTTATATAACTTCAATTTTTAATTTATTGCATTCTGACACATCCAGGTGCTTCAACAATATTTCAAATAGTTTTAAAAACTATAAATTTAAGTTAAAAAAATGTGATTATAACTTATAACTTACAGTCGACTAAACTTCATAAACTTAATTACAGACAGCCGATGAATACAGCTCAGAGTACGACTCACGCAGGGGTAGGGAGTACTCCAGATTCCATGGCTACACGTACGACGGCATCTGGGCGGTAGCACTAGCAATCCAGCATGTAGCGCACAAAATCAGATATTTCCGTCGCAATCAAACCGTTACCGACTTCCGATACAGAGACCCCCTGTGGGAAACCCTCTTTCTAGAAGCACTGCGTAATACTAGCTTTGAAGGTGTAACCGGACCTGTTCGCTTTTACGACAACGAGCGCAAAGCCAGCATCCTTCTCAAGCAGTTCCAAGGCGGACTCGAAGTGAAAGTGGGGGAGTACAGCGCTGCCACGCAGCACTTAGACCTGACGCTCGGGGATTCCCTCAAATGGCTTGGCAAGTAGGTAGGATTTGCTTTTTAGAAACACAGTTAGAGTTTGTGCTTTGCAGACAGCCCCCGAAGGACAGGACCTTGCAAATAATCGAGCACACGCGTGTGAACAAGACCGTCTACGCCATACTAGCCACGCTGGCGGTGTGCGGCATAATTATGGCGTCGGTGTTTTTGGCCTTCAACATCAAGTACCGCAACCAGCGTTACATCAAGATGTCCAGTCCGCAGCTTAACAACCTTATCATTATCGGCTGCATGCTGACATACACCAGCATTGTGTTTCTGGGGCTGGACTCGGGGCTGTCCAGTGTCGGTGAGTCTTGCATTTTTGTTGCTCCGCCACGCTGAGGTTTTATTTGCAGATGCGTTTCCCTACATATGCACGGCACGGGCGTGGACTTTGATGGCGGGGTTTTCCCTGGCTTTTGGGGCGATGTTCAGTAAGACCTGGCGTGTGCATTCCATTTTTACGGATGTGAAGCTCAACAAGAAGGTCATCAAGGATTATCAGCTGTTTATGGTGGTGGGAGTGCTGCTTTTCATTGATCTGGCCATCATGACCACTTGGCAAGTGGCCGATCCTTTCTATAGGGAGACAAAGAGGATGGAGCCTTATGTATGTATATTTTAAAGAATTTTTCAACTGCAGTTGTGGTTTTGTAGTTCAGTTTTGTATCGGCATCTTTTTTGGCTTACTTAACTGAGATATTTTCTGCTTCAAATATATCCATTAATAGAGAAATAAATCTTCTCTTCTTGTTGTCATTTGATAAAAAAGCTTTTTGTAGAATAATGGCAGATATGTGTTCAGAAAATAATGTCTGTGCCAATGTGATTTTTCAATTTGCGAGAGCGCTCTGCACGTTACTAACTTCCTGGTCGGGATAACTATCAAAAACTGTAACTGCCCGCAACTTGTAATGGGTTTTCACGTACACAACATATTCTGCATGTATCGATGTGTATTTTTCACTTACATGCCATATGACTTTGTGAAGAAAATGTCCACTATCTATAACAGGGTAGCTCAAACTGGGATACATGTATTTCTTGGGGTACGCTGGCTAGATGTAGGGGGTACACAGTCTGATTCACGTAATGGTGAATACCAGACAAAAATCAGAAAAAGATGCTAGGTGGTTTTGAATAATATACGGAATGTAGGTACATATTGTTGTGTGCCCACGTTGGACGCCAATAATTATCCTATACACCCTACTTATGCTTTTTTTTACTACTTAAATTCACCTTTGTACGTTTTAATAATTAGGTATTTTTATCATTCTATAAATAATCCCTAGGTATGAATAACTTTCACAAATAAACTAGCACAACAATATATAATATGTAATGTGCAATATAATAAACTACTAACAATTAAAATTTATTACACCAACATCTCTCTTGGCAGACATTAACCTGCAAAATCCTTCTATAATCGTTCTAATCGAATCATGGCTTAAATCCGCAATCAAGGATAGCGTCATAAGAATTCCAGAGTATCGCATATACCGAAGAGATCGAAATAGACGAACTGGCGAAGGTGTCATCGTCTATGTAGCAAAAGAAGTTGAAGATGTCCCTATAATCGCAAGAATTAATAAAAACTACACCCATGTCGATACTGAAGACCTTTGGTTGGATATTCAAGTATGGCAACTTAATTTCTTACTTGCAGCTATCTATAGACGTTATAACTCTGCACTCAAGATAGAATCTTATATGGAAGCTTCCCAATGCAATACATTAATTGTAACCGGCAACTTGAATTAAAAGAATTTACAGTGACCACTGCTTAATGGCAACCGTTCTGAATCTGAAGAACTGTTCCGGGATATGTACAGTCACAGAATCAAAACAGTTTACACTTTAGTTTTTCAGTGTAAGTTCATAAAAAATAGTTTGATACGTTAAATAATGTAAAAAAATTAAGAAGTACTTAAATTCACTTAAAGTATCTCGAAATTATTTAAACGATGAGCAAAAAAGAAGAATGATTGCAGGATGTAAACTATATTGATTCTCCGACTGTACTTAAACACCAGCTTAACCCAATTAGTGACTCAACCAATGTGTTTTAAAGGAAATAACAACCCATCACGTCTAGATCTAGTGTGTAATGTGGAAAACTTGATTACTGATACAAAATATGGGGCACCAATTGGAAAAAACGATCACATTACACTCCAAGCATGTCTCCAAACCATATTAAATCTCCAGCCCTCTCGTCGAGCATACCATCGTGGCGACTATCCAGCTATAATGGCCGACTTCCAACAAAACTATAACGAAGAACAGGAAGCCTGCATCGATAACCTGTGGACCAAGGTCAGAAAAACTCTGGAAGAAGCACTGATAAGGAGCACCCCAAAAATGAAATCAAACAAGAGATTCACAAACAAACTATGGAAAAAGGAAATCGGAAATCTGGAACAATTATAGAAATGGTACCAATAATGTAACCTATGAAGACTACACAAGATTACGGAATGACTGCATTGAAACGATAAGGAAGCCGACCTGCGATTGATTAATTAAAATAATCGATGGTAGTAAGAAATTGCAGATCAACCCCCCTACAGTTTGTACACCACGGCAGCTCTGAAAAATCTTTACTTACCGCGATGGCCGAGCTAACTCAATTTCGTCGATAAAATCGTGGATTCTAATCACCAGCTGTATCCCTGCAATATCTTTAAAAAAAATAGGTGCCAGAAATCCAAAGATTTCAAATAATTAAAAATAATGATTACAAGCAACTAACGTTTATTTAATAAATTTTAAAAAATCGTCTTGTAAAGTCAACAGTAACCATTAAAAGTAATTTGATCACAAACAAAATGTCATAATAAAGTGGTGTAAATATATTGAAGGTTGCGACACGCACAAAGATCAAAAACCCCTTTCAGGTTATTAAATTAGTGGTAACCACAAAATAAATCAAGGGATAAGCTTATCACTCTCATATCATTAAACCTTTCTGCCCAGGTTATTGAGTTCAAAAGGCGTGAATGCTCCTTTTACAAAGGGTCTATTAAATACCAAAATTACAGCTTTAAATATTGATCATGATTAAATATAATGATAACCAGTTACATATTAAACAAAAGCACGTATTAAATTGAGCTTTATAGTTAAATAATGACAGTGAGCGTAGATGCAAATTTTAACTGTGGTTGGTTTTGGAATTCAAATTCCAAGTACTGAATATAATTTAACGGAAAATAATCATGGACAGCCGGACCAAATCAACTTGAAGGCCGGGGAAACCATCTGCTTTCAATACAGTAATTACCACCAAGGGCGGCACTAACCTTGAGTTCCCAACACCCACTAATTGTTGACGGGAAAAACTGGTCAAGGATTGCTATACCAAATGGTCAGAAGCACTTTGAATGGGCCCGCAATCGAAGCAGAATCACTTCCCAGATTGCAGCAGTTAGGCTGGACATTAGCCGGTGTCGAAAATCAAAGCAGAACGGCGGCTTTGCGTCCCAGATTAAATTCTTCGTTTTAAACTATTATTTAAGAGCTAAAGAAAATGTAATCAATATGGGAATAACAAACAGAAAAGCGCCATCGTACCTGATTCGGATTATCAGCTCTTGGAAACGAAATTAGTTGTCGTGGCGAAATAAGCACGCATAACGCCTTCTTAGAAGCGAGTTGCTTCGTCGAAATGCAGGAAAAGAATGCCCGCGGATCGGCCAACTAGCGAAAAACAGCTGAAGGCTGGAGCTTCGCGATAACGAGCAATTCGGACTTTCCAGAATCGGTACAAAATGATCGCAAGAGTTTGAAGTAAATCAAGGTGTGAGACAGGGAGACCCTCTGTCCTCTATTTAATTTGGTTCTAGAGAGGTGCATGAGAGCAATTACAGGAAACCGGGGTGGAATCCTTTTCAACAGGTCCTGTCAGTATTTGGCGTACACAGACGACGTAGCCATACTATCAAGAACGAGGGAAGCACTCAGTACAGCCTTCTTAGGGCTAGAAGAAGAAGCAGGAAAGGCTGGTCTCAAAATAAACAAAGAAAAAACCAAATACATGTACATGCGAAGAGATGGCGAACAGCAGCTACGAAATATTCAAATAAACAACTATGTATTTGAAGTAGAAAGTTTTAAGTACCTAGGCAGTGTCTTGACCAAACAAAATGACACCAAGGAAGATATAAAGGTCAGAATAGCCACAGGAAACAGAAGTTATTACGCATTACAGACTGTCTTAAAATCGAAAAATATATCTAGATCTGTAAAAGTCAAAATATATAAAACCATAATAAAACCCACAGTCACGTATGCCTCAGAAACATGGGTACTTATGGCAGAAGATAAGCGTAAACTGGAGACATTCGAAAGAAAGGTGCTAAGAAAGATATACAGACCAATCAACGAAGGGGGAATATAGAGAGTACGAAGAAACCAGGAGATAAGAGATCTATATAACAAACCCAGCATAATTAATACCATAAAAAGCCAAAGAGAAGGGTGGCTAGGTCACGTAATGCGCATGGGAGATGGAAGAGTCCCAAAAAAAGCATACCAATCGAGAGTAGAGGGCGGAAGGCGAAGAATAGGCAGGCCGAGGAAGAGATGGGGTGATGAAGTGGAAGAAGACCTCAGAAAACTAAATATCAGGAGATGGAGGACGAAGGCGCTAGAGAGAAAAGAGTGTAGAGCCAAGGAGGAGAAGAAGACGAAGCTTTTTATGCCTAAGTGTAGCGTTTCAACCTTCCTAATTTAACTTTAGTCCTGGTAATTAATTCTGGAAATTTATTTCTTCCATGAATTTCAGAAAGGTTCAAACTGTTTGTTAATTTTTATCTTGGGTAAGCTCAATCGAAGAAAAGTTCGCTCAAACTCAAATGTATATGGTCAGGAAAACACAATTTATAAACCGTATATATAATGGTATAATGTTTTTAACTACCCTAGCAGCACAGCCTGATTGGAACCATGTTGGCTGCCAACATTGGCAAAACATTGGAATGAAACGCTTTTTATATTTGACACCAATATCTATATTTTTTAAAATGCTGGAGAGAAGAAAGAATACCAGAAAAATGGTCAGAAGCAGTGTTAGTACCGATTCACAAAAAAGGCGATGCAACCATTTGCAATAACTATAGAGGTATAGCGCTCTTGGATGTAACCTACAAAATTATGGCTAATTGTTTAAAGAAACGTTTAAATGAATACACAGAGCAAATTTTGGGTGACTACCAATGTGGGTTTAGAGGGAACAGATACGTAAATGACCAGATATTTACAATTAAACAAATACTGACTGATAGTTATGAACACAACCTAGATGTGCATATAATTTTTATCGATTTCAAAATGGCATATGATATGGAGTGCAGGGAAAAGATGTACAAGGACTTAATTGATCTGAAAATACCAACAAAATTGGTGCGATTAATCAAAATGACAGAAGACTCAAAATGTAAAGTTATGGTAAACAGTGCGATTTCAAAAAGTTTCAAAATCAACAGGGGGTTAAGACAAGGGGACCCAATATCCTCAATAATATTCAACTTAGTATTAGAAAAGATTATGAGAGAAAGCAAGATAAACACACAAGGCACAATTCTACATCACCGACACCAAGCTCTTGCGTATGCCGACAACTTCCAAACTGCCCGACGTTTTCTAAAACGCTTTTAAAAAACAGATCTTTTTACAATCGGACTGAAATTTTCAGTCAGTTTGTAAACTGCGAGCCACGCCTCCGACGGATTGTCAACTCTTTAACTATTGGTATAGCTATGTACCATGAGGTAAAAAAAAATATTCTGAGCAGGCCTTGATATGTGTTATACGTTTGGCAGTACTGAAGTGTATTGTCAGTCTATGTTAGGTTAGGTTTTGTTTGTTGTTTGACACAGACTGACGTAAAACTTAACCTGCAAATCTCGAATTTGACATAGACTGACAATATACTTCAGTACTGCCAAACGTATAACACATATCAAGGCCTGTTCAGAATCATTTTTTTTTATCTCATGGTACTATGAACTATCATTATTTTAGAATCTGCCTAGATAATTTCAGTCAGTTTCTAAAACAAATAAAATAATGCTGTTTTATTTTACATTATGCAATTATTACATAAATCAAGTGTAAAATAAATGTACATTTTAAATAATTAATATTAATATAAATTATGTAAGATGTATTGAAACTGGCCTCCTAGTTCACCAGACTTGACATCTCTAGATTTTTGTTTATGGGGCTTCCTACAAAATGATGTTTTCACACAACGTCCAAGAACTGCAGCAGACATGATAGATCATGTCGATCGAGCTTGCGCAGCAATTTCCAGAGAGACTTTGCTAAGAACAGTGAGACACTTTCAAAAGCGTTTACATTTGTGTCTTGAAGCAAACATTCAGGCAACTTTGAACATTTGCTTTAATAATTATAATGCTAGCAATAGTAGTGAGAGGCAAGGGGACTCATGGGAAACAAGCACCCCAAACGTGAGAGGCAAGGGGACTCACTGGAAACAAGCACCCCAAACGTGAGAGGCAAGGGGACTTACGGCAAACAAGCACCCCAAACCTGAGAGGCAAGGGGACTCAAGGTAAACAAGCACCCCAAACGTGAGAGGCAAGGGGACTCACGGCAAACAAGCACCCCAAACGTGAGAGGTAAGGGGACTCACGGGAAACAAGCACCCCAAACGTGAGAGGCAAGGGGACTCAAGGTAAACAAGCACCCCAAACATGAGAGGCAAGGGGACTCACGGTAAACAAGCACCCCAAACGTGAGAGGCAAGGGGACTCTCGGTAAACAAGCACCCCAAACGTGAGAGGCAAGGGGACTCACGGTAAACAAGCACCCCAAAGGAAACAGACCTTACTACGTTTACGTCGTTGTTTCTGGGTAATGCTAAAAGTAAAATTTAAGGACAATAGTGAGATGTTTTTATTTAAAAAAATTACTTTGACCTTCGAATGACCTTCACAGTTGACCTAAAGGACAAGATGGTCAAGGTTATTGTCCCCTAAGTCTACTAAAATATTTTTTCGCCCTTAAATCATCCAAATTCGAAAAAACAGCTTCTGGACGAATTTTCAAAATTTAACCTTGATTTGACCTTTTCAAGGTCACTCCAAGGAGTTATAAACTATCATTTTGGACATAAAATTTTCCGCTCTTTCCGAATTCGGCGTCAACAATAAGGGTTCCTATTTAAAAAAAAATTGTGACCTTCAAATGACCTTGAACATTGACTCCAAGGTCAAAGTTATTAGTACAGTCAGATGACCCCCATCGTCCTGAATAACTTCTGTCGGCACAATTTTGTTTTATTCGGCTTACCAACGGAGATATTCGGATGCGTCGATTAAAATGGCAGGCAGGGCTATCAGAGACAGAGAACGCTGTCACATTCTAAAGCACAGGTCGGTTTAAGGGGATGCGTTAGGAGACAGAGAACACTGTCACATTTGAACGCAGGAGAGGATTAGAGGAATGGAGTCTAGAGACTCAAGTCGGACTGCTCAGGATCGGTAGACTCAAGCGACTCACGCGATTTAAAATTGTTGAGAAACCTGCTTTTATATTCTCCGGGCGGCTTTTTCGGTACAGCCGCTCTGGATACCATTAAGTGGGAGACGGCGCCGTGATTGCTTCTTCGTGTCTTCGCGCATAGCGGGTGCGTGTTTTGTTATCACCAGTTTGAGCGCTGGCTAGATGTAACGCGTAACGTATAATTAAAATTGCAAACGCTAGCGCCAAACAAAACATTGCCTACTCAATATCCACCCCGTCTGCGCGAAGAGATCTAGAAGGAACCTTAACAACTGTGCAAACAAAAATTGCCAATATAGTCGGTGATTATTTTGAGCGAACCTTTGTCCAAAAGCCAGAGTTTAATAACCGCACCATCCTCAACACAACCCACGAGTTCGAAATGCAATCTCCGAGATAATAATCGAGGTAGTCAGAGAAATCTTACAAAACTTGAAGGTAGACTCGGCAGCAGGCCCCGACGAAATCCCATCAATTATTTTTTAAAATACTGCACAAATGCTTGGCCACCCACTGACGAAGATCACACCAAAGCTTTCTTCTTCTTCTCCTCGTTTTATCCTTATACCCATATAGGTGTTAGATACCAAACCGTTCAAAAAGGCAAATTACCCAGCAATGGAAAAAAGTGGTGGTTCCAATTTATAAGAAAGGGGATAAGTTGAATCCAGCTAACTATCGTCCGATCTCCCTGACATGTATCGTCTGTAAATGCATGGAGCGTATTCACTCTTTAAAAACCTGGGCCGGTGGGCCTCCTGTTGATACTAAAGTATGTTTGGCTTAATCTTCTTATTATAACTCAAGAATTCACCCTTATCATTTATGCTATTTCATTTAAATACACCCTGTATATCAGACCTTTAGGGCTTAAATGCCCATTCCTGTATGTTTAGTTGTCTGATATCCTTCACTGCTTTGAACCATTTCCTTTTTCGTTTTTTTTTTTCCTTTTTTTTTCTCCCTTCTGTTCTATGGTTTTATGAACCCTGACCTTAGTTCTTTTCGATATTATTTTGGAAATCTCATTTTTGACAGTGATCCCATAGCTTTATTTTCTTTTGGCAATTTTTTCTCTGTTTTCGTGTCTTCTTCGTGCAGCATGTCTCAAGGTAATACCATTGTCTCCTGGGCTCTTATTGTTTTTTAGGTTCTTTATTACTTTGTCTATTTCTTGGTCTATGGAGCCTTCAAATTTGTTTTTGTTGGTTATTTATCATATCTTCTACTATGCATTGATTTGGTTTAGAGGTTTAAAACTTCGTTAAAGTATTCTTCCCATCTATTTACCTTTCCTGATAGATCCCCAATT
Source organism: Agriotes lineatus (assembly GCA_940337035.1). Taxonomy (NCBI): domain Eukaryota; kingdom Metazoa; phylum Arthropoda; class Insecta; order Coleoptera; family Elateridae; genus Agriotes; species Agriotes lineatus. The sequence continues at coordinate 34,356 of CALNHX010002493.1, read as the reverse complement.
AATATGCCTTCCTTGCTTTTGCAGTAGATGATATTCCTAGTCTATGTAGTTTTTTTGCCTCCTGGCCCCACGTTGGGCGCCATTAAAATATTGCTGGGAAAAGTCTCAGTGTTCACACAGCATATTTTAAAATTTCTAATATCGTTATTAATAATATTAGTTTTCATACTTTCCATTTTTTATTTCCAATATTTTTTTCCTTCTACATCTACATATCTGTTTTGCCTTTTTATTCCTTTGTTTGTAGATTGCTCTATTTTCTGCGTTACATTTCTATCCTGGCTTTATTTCTAAAGAGCAACATAAACAAAATAGATTTAAATAAGTTTCTTAGAACCTTCTGTTAATAATTTGCTGAAGTACTGTATATATTTGTTTTAATAAAATTCATAAAATCTTGCTAGGCTGCCCAAAAATTGTAGTTACACTGCTGAAAGCAATAATCAATTCCAAACTTGTACTGTAATAGAAGAGCGTTATTAATGTTGACATTCATTTAGAAATTACTACTTCAGTAATGGTGTAATCAAGTAAATTATCGACATTGCATAGTTAAACTTCTCGCAAAATGAATTTATTGTATAATGTTACAGCCACATCCATCGAGCGAAGACATTCTGATCATTCCAGAAAACGAGTATTGTGCATCGGAACGAATGACCCTGTTTGTAGGTTCCATTTACGCTTACAAAGGCCTGCTCATGGTATGCATTTCAGCTAACTGATCGTAACTGTCTAACTCATAACTATTCAGATATTTGGAGCTTTCTTGGCATGGGAAACGCGTCACGTGTCGATACCGGCCCTCAACGACAGCCGCCACGTGGGCTTGTCGGTCTACAACGTAGCCATCATGTGCATATGCGGTGCGGCAGTTGCTCTTGTGCTGGTGGATCACCAAGACGCCATGTTTCTAATCATCGGTAAAATGGGAGTTACATACTGTACCACTTTTATTAGAGTACTTGTTGGCAGGTGTGTTTGTGATGTTCTGTACCACTGCTACCTTGTGGCTCGTTTTCGTCCCGAAACTGGTTGAGCTCAAAAGAAATCCCGGGGGCTCAATAGACAAGCGCTGCCGAGCCACCCTGCGGCCAATGGGGTCGAAAACCCGCAGGGATTCCAGTGCCACCGAATTGGAATCTCGGATGAAGGAGGTCAAAGCGAACAACTCGAAATATCGAAAGACACTGTTGGAGAAAGAATCAGAACTACAGGTAGGTTTGCGTGATTTTTGCAAAGGCCTTTTTTAAAATGGAAATCTGTAGATGCTGATCAAGAGATTAGGAAATGAAGCAAGGGAAATTCTGGATTCGCGTACGGATTCTATGAGTGATACAAACCGTCTCTCTGTGCCTCTGCTGCGCAAGGAAGCTCCTAGTGCCACGGAAACAAGTGACATTACGTCGATATGCAGTCTTAGCTCACAGGACTTCGTGTCTCTGCATCATTCCGACAGTCAAAAGTAAGTATATTTCGGATTTGCATGGTCTAATTGAGAGGTTAACCAATTAAAAATTTATAGAAGTCCATAAAATGTGTAGTACTTACTTTCCGGTATTTGATAGTCATAACATGGTATTTCATAAAAACGTCAATAACTTCAGAGAATTTCATTGTGTTTTATTATTTCGCATAATTTAGTATAAGTTCAATTTAAATTTACATATTTCAGTAAAAAATTCGTAATAATTTCCGCTTAAATTAACATATAAGAATTTTATGCCATATTGTAATGATTCGAATAATTATAAATTTTTTAAATTCCATGAAATGTAAGAATTTCAAATTAAATTCATATATTCCATAGAAATTTCATGACATTTTGAAATCATTCTAGTAATTTCAATTTAAATTTATAGCATTTAATAAGAAACTTAATTTCATTACATATTCATGGTAGTTTCAGGTTAAATGCACATTCTATAAACTTTTCATACCATTTTATAATCACTTCAACAATTATTATGACGAATATCGTACAATTTCAATGAATTTCATGGCGTTTTGTGCGTTGCTTATAATTTCACGAAATTTCAAGCTACACTCACACATTTCATAAAAAAATTTGTAATAAGTTCCAATTACTTTCACAAATTCCATACATATTTCATGCTATTTTATAATCTTTCTAATAATTTCAAAAGAATTTTGTGTAATTCCTATACAATTTCATGGTCTTTTATAGGATTTTTTATAATTTCATGAGTTTGTAATAATTTCGGGCTAGATTCACACATTCCATAAAAATTATATTGCATTTTGTTATTATTTTAATGATTTCGTATAATTTCAATGGAATTTCATGATGCCTTTTAAGGTTCTTTTATAAATTCATGATTTTTCATAACGATTTCGAATTAAATTCGTACATTCCACAAACATTTTATGCCAATATTTTAATAATATAAGAAATTCGTTTAATTTGAAGAATTTGTAGCTTTGTAAAATTTCGTAATATAACTTATATTCACATATTTTGTAATATTTTCTTTCATGTACTTTCAATAGAATTTCATAGCGCTTTATGGAAATTTTTCATGAAATTTCGTAATAATTTTGAGCTAAATTTACATTCCGTACAAATTTCATTCCATTTTTAATCGTTCTAATAATTTCAAGTTAAATTTAGATTCCGTAAAAAAATGTATACTATTTTGTAATTATTCCAATAATTACATAGAATACTGTGCAATTTCAATAGAATTTAATCAAATGATATAAGAATTTTTTATAGTTTTCTAAAATATTGCAATCATTTTAAGCTGAATTCACATAGTCCATAAAAATTTCATGCCATTTTGTAATAACTACACTAATTACAAAGAAGTTAGAATTCAATTTCATAATGGTTTTGTGATACTTTTTTATAATTCCAAAATATTTTGTTATAATTTTAAATGAAATTCGCATATTCCACAAGAACTTCTTGCCATCTTGTAATCATTCCAATAATTTCAAAGAATTTCTTGTAATTTTCATTGAATTTTGTAGTATTTTATGAGAATTATTTACAATTTTATGATATTTTGTAATCGTTCTAATGATTTCAAACAATTTCGAGTAATTTCGTTCTATAAGAAACCTTTATAGTATTGTGAAATGTTGTAGCAATTTCAAGTTAAATTTGCATTTCCTATAAAAATATATCAGTTGCTAATCATAATTGCAGAGAATATCGTGCAAGTGCAATTTCAGTAGAATTTTGTAGCGTTTTATTAGAAACTTATGTTTTGTGAAAATTCATAATAAGTTCAAGTTAAATTCATATGAAATTTCTAAGAATTTTTAGCCATTTTATAATCGTTCCAATAATTACAAAGAATATAGTGCACTCTCAATAGAATTTTACGGAGTTTTACAAGAGTTTTTTATAATTCTATGAAATGTTGCAATTTCTATGCATAAACATAAAAATTTCATGCTATTTTGTAATTTTTTCAATAACAAACAATTTCCACTAATTTCAGTAGAATTTCATAGCGTTTTGTAAAAAAACTTAGAATTCCATAAAATACGTAATAATATTCAATTTCATGCCATCATTTCAATAATTAAAAAGAATATCCTGCAGTTTCATTAGAATTTAATAGCGTTTTATAGAAAAAATTTCTAATAATTTCAGGTTAAATTTGCATATTCCATAAGAGTTTCATGCCATTTTGTAATCATCTTAATAATTACAATGAATATTGTGCAATTTCAATAGAATTTAATAGCATTTTATATGATTTTTTACACGGCTTTGAAATTTGTAATTTGTAATCATTTCAATAATTACAAAGAATATGGACTAATTTCAGTAGAATTTCATAGCGCATTCTAAGGATTTTAATAATCTTCGTGAAGTTTTGTCATAATATCAAGTTAACTTCACATATTTCGTGGGAATTTTGTGCCATTTTGTAATCATTCCAGTAATTTTAAAATATATTGTGGAATTTCAATAGAATTCCATAGCGTTTTGTTAAAATTCCATGATTGTTTTTATACAGGAAAAAAAATTAACCACATATACAAGAGCTAAAAATAAGCTGATTTAACCCAAATTGAGAGCCACAGCTATTCTAAAGATGATGAAAAATGCTTTACCAATCTCTTGCACGAAATTGAAAAAAATCAAAATAAATTCACTTATTTCACAAAAATGTGCTATTTTGTAATCATTCCCATAATTTCAAAGGATTTCGTATAATTTAAATAGAATTATATTGCTTTTTATAATTAGCTCTTATAATTTCAGTAAATTTCGATCTAATTTTTAGTTAAATTCAAATATTCCATAAGAAAAAGAATTTGGAATAATCTTAATAGATTTCATTGCGTTGTATAAGAAACCTTTAACATTTCGTGAGATGTAGTAATTTGAAGTATAATTCACATATTACGTGAAAATTTCATGCAATTTTATGATCATTTTAAAAAATCCACATAATTAGGAATAATTTCAATGGAATTTCCTAGCGTTTTTTGAGAAACTTTTTACATATTCCATAAAAATTTTGAGCAAATTTGTAATTTAATAATTTTGTGTCATTCCAATAGAATTGGAGGTTTTATGAGATTTTTTATAATTTAATTACATTTCCAGTAATCAAGTTAGTTTCAGATATTTCATGAAAATGCAACACTGTTTTATAATAAATCCAATAATTTAAAAAATGTTATTTCAGTAGAATCTAATTGCATTTTATAAGATTTTTTTATAATTTTATGAATTTTCGTACTAAAATCAAGTTAAATTCAGATATTCCATGATAATGTGATACCAATTTTTAATTATACTAATAATTTTTAAAAATTTCATTGTATTCAATAGAATTTCACGGCGTTTCAGGAAGTTTTGTATTCTATGATATTTCGTAATATAATGCCATGAAAAAATCCATGAATACTCCAAATAATGTTGAGGTAAAATCACATTCCATAAGCATTTCATGTCATTTTTAATCAGCCGAATAATTTCAAAGAGCTGCATGTAATTTGTGTAGAATTTAATAGCATTTTATTAACTTTTTTATAAGTTCATAAAATTTAGTAATAATTTTGAGCTAACTTCACACATTTCATAAAAATGTTATGCCGTTATGCAATCACGCCAATAAAAACAAAGAATGCTGTATCATTTCAATGGAATTCCATGGCGTTTTACAATATTTTAAAATTCAATGAAATTTCGTAATAATTTTTTTATAATTTCATTAAATATCATAATAGTTTTAAATTCAGTTCTCATATTCCATAAAAATGTCATGCCTTCTTGTAATAATTCCAATAATTACAAAAAATATCATGCAATTTCAATAGAATTGAATAGCGCTTTATAATTGTATACAATTTCATAATACTTTGTAATGTTAAGTAATATAAAACTCCCATAGCAAATGTATGAGGTGTTGTAATAATTACAATAATTTCTTCAAATTTCAGTAAGTTTTCTAAAAATTTGTGATAGCTTTCTTAGTAATTTTAAGTTGAATTCATAGATTTCATAGAAAGTTATGCCATTCTCTAATCAAATTAGTAATTTCAAAGAATTTCGTGTAATTTCAATAGAATTTCAGAGCATTTTAGAAGAAACTTATAATTTTGTGAAATTTTATAATAATTTCAAGCGGAATTTACAGATTTCATGAAAAGTCATGCTATTTTCTAATCAAATTAGTAATTTCAAGGAATTTCGTGTAATTTCAATAGAATTTCAGAGCATTTTATAAGATACTCATAATTTTTATAAAGTTTCGTAATAGTTTCAAGATAAACTCGCCTTTTCCATAAGAATTACAAGTACTTTTGTTATCATTCCAATAATTAAAAATAATATTGTGTAAGTTCAATAAAATTTCATATCATTTTTTAAGAAACGTATAATTTAGTAATAATTTCAAGTTAAATTCACATATTCCATACAATTTTGACTAATTTCAATAAAGTTGCGTGGCGTTTTATGAGAAACTTATAATTTCATGTAATTTCGTAGTAAATTCAAGTTAAATTCATATATTACATGAAATTGTCATGTCATTCCAATAATTTCTTGTAATTTCAATAAAATTTCAGAGCGTTTTATATTTTTTTGATAATTCCTGAAATTTTGTAATAATTTCAAATTTAATTCATATATTCCGTAAACATTTCATGGCATTTTGTAATCATTTCAATAATTAGAAACAATTTCGTCAAATTTTATAGTAAATTTAAGTAAAATTTCTGTGCGCCACAAAATGTTCATACGATTTTTTAATCATTATAATAATATCAAGTTAACTTTGCCCATTCAATAAGAATTTCATGCCATTTTGTAAGCATTCTAACAATTTCAAAGAAGTTCATCTACTTTCAATAGATTTTATAGCGATTTGCATATTCCATACAAATTTCATGCCATTTTGTAATGATTCTAATAGTTTTAAAGAATTTCATGTAATTTCAATTTTAAAAAATCGAGGATCTTTTACAATTTTATGAAATTTTGCAATAATTTCAAGTTAAGCTCACATCTTCCATCAAAATTTCATACTATTTTATAATCATTCCAATAATTTCAAAGAAATTTGTAGGCTTTTATAAGATATTTTGATAATTTCGAGTTAAATTGATAGTATTCTACAAAATTTCCATAGAGTTTTGTAATTATTTGAATAATTTCAATGTAATTTTCCAGAATTTCAAATTATTTTATGGAATTGTATAAAATTCTGTAATTATTTTTATTATTTCATGAAATTTTGTAGTAATCTCATTTCATTCATTGATAATTACGCATTTTTCTTTTTTGTGGCAATGATCATCACACCTATAGCATTTCTAAGTAATTTTGTAATTCCATAGACTTTTATAATCATTTGATGAATACTCTTCCCGTACCTGACTTACCTTTGGTATCAATTTATTAACTCTATTTAGAAAGAAAAAGCTGCCTGTAAGCGATTCTCCCAAGATAGGACCCTCCTCTGCTCAACACAAAGCCCACGATATTAGTCAAGAGGACGAAGCACCAATGATGCAAAATGGTAACGTTGCGAAAGAGAGCAGCCAATGCGCCAAACGCTCGTCGGAGAACATTTATACAAAAGAAGTATCGAGTCGAGACCGAATTGTCAGTGAAACACCTAGAGTGACTCTTGCAACTCAAGAAAGCTTTGAATCTTCCAAAAACATTGTCATTAACTCGGAACGCCGGAGTAGCAAGCAGATACCTGCCGACACGGTGACGCCTAAAACCGAAAGGAGGCTATCCAAGACGCCTGAACCTCAACATTACATTGATAAACGACGATCTAGCATGCGCACTGAGACTTTAGAGCAAGACAATGCCGTGTGCAGCAGAAGGGTGAGCGTCCCGGTGAACAGGACCACTCCGAAGAAGAAAATAGAGGGAGGGCAACACGTCGTAGCGAAAAGTGAGTTGTGGGACACTGGCAGCCAGCACAGATGCACCAAAAGTCATCAGAAAAGTAGTAGAGTTAGTATCTCACAAGAGGAAGGTACGTATGAAATTGTACCATCTGTCAAAGATATGTTTTTATGATTTAATTCCTTAGATGACGCTGTGATGCATCGGTCCGTATCGGAGAGAAATCGACATTCTTCTCAGAAAAAGGAGAAAAGCCCGACTAAGAAAGACCCGCATCCTCCCGGAATTTGCAATCAGCACAGCAGCAAGCTCGGATACTATCAGTCCACGCCTAACGTTGCCGCTCTGAAGCCCAGCGTCACGTCGGCTGGCGGTCCCGTTCGGGAAAAGTCTATGCATAATGCCACTTCGGAATCTGAACTTTTAGACCGCGAAATACTGCCCATCTTCCAGAAGCTGCTGACGGAGAAGAACAAAAGTCAGCACAACATTAATTACTCTTTCGGCCGTTCGTGTCCCAATATTTCGATTAAATGTGACATCGTCGAGTACTTGTAAATTTGCCACGTGAACGTAATCCAACTGCCTAGACATTTTACCGTTCTCACCCTGCCAAAACAGTTCTGTGGATGTTCCAGAATGTTTATCGGCCTTCGCTACCAGCCGGCTGCACCACTTGTTTCTGACAGTCCGTAGGTGATCATAACGAATTGGTTTCCTTAAGCTGTTAATGTTATTTCACGAATTGTTACTTGGGCTTCGTTTACCAGTAACGTCGCCTGAACGAATATGTGTATAGATGCACAAAACTCTCTTCATGGTTGTGTTTATCTAGTCAATGTTGTAAGATTCTAAAGTTTAGATGAATAAGTGTTAGTGTAAGCATTAATATATAAATTTTAAAAGTTGACCTATTTTTAAAAAGCCCGCCAATCAGCTGTTCAAATGTTTAGAACCACAGGTACTTGGATGGTGTTGTGCTAAATGGTAGTGTTTTTCAAATAAATATAATAAAATCGATAATTAGAAATAAGGACATTTTTATCAAATATAAATCTGCTTACAATATATATAAATTTACAGGATTTATGTGTTCCCCTCAGACTGACGAGACTTTTTCAATAATTATTCAAATTTAGATAGTCCTCGATTTAGATTAATGTCGATTTTTGAATCCAGAAGGTCAAAAAATTAAGAATAGTCACTATTACTTATAACGTACAATTTTTCTAATACTAAATCTTAATAAACACATGATCTTCCACAATTATATAACAATTGGTTACTCTTCACGGTAAATAATTGCCTTTTGCCTGGAAAAGGATTGAGGATGACGGTCTACACTGCATACCTTCTGTAAAACTGTGATCATCACCCACAGACTTCATCAGAGGACTTGCACCACTCCATTATGCCATTCTCGGTTGTAAATACTGGACAAAGTATTTTATTAATTCTCTTATTTACGTCATTTATTAGTACTTTATACGAGTAAATCCCCGTTTAAAACATGTAACAACTTCAAAAGGTGACCAGTAGCTCAGTGGTGTGGGGGTGGGTCGTAGGCTCGCGATATTCAAAATTATTGTACCTTGGAAGAAACGGAGGTAAATTCGTCTTATTTTAGGACGCCATCATGGAAAACCTTGGCAATGGGAAGTGAAGATACGGTGCTTGGCTACAGCTACGATTTACCTTGCGACTCTGGAAATGCTGAACTTCAAAATACGCAGAGCTGAACTGCACTTTACAAATTAAAATCATATAGTAAATTTAAAGACTCAATTATGATAACATCCACAACATTTAAGAGCGTCGGTCTTGCAGCTGTGAACAATAAAGGGTTTCAAAACATTGTTTAAGGAACGTCACGTCGTGTGATAAGCGACGGAGCAACGGGATAGTTTATTTGCTTTTCCCTGTTATATACAGACTGTCCGAAATCCGTTTTGAACATAACGGGTCTTCATTAATTATTCCGGTCAAGTTGTCTTTCAAATATTTGTTGTATGAATAATATATTGGTGGCACTGTAAGTCTGTGTCAAATTTGAGGTTAGCAGGTTAGGTTTTGCGTCAGTTTTGACACAAAATGATGCAAAACCTAACCTGCTAACCTCGAATTTGACATAGACTTACAGTGCCACCAACATATTATTCATACAACAAATATTTCAAAGGCAACTTGACCGGAATAATTAATGAACACCCATTAGAAAATTAATGAGTGCAACAAGGAAGACAAACAAAATGAGTAGCAGGACAATGACAGAATGTAATCATGGCTAGGTAAATTTTTTAATTAAAATTAAGTCAATGAAACAAACAAACACTTCTGTCAACTATTTTATCTGTCATTAAGAGTATAAAGTAAGGTTTAAATATACTATTGTTTACTATTCGCATAATTATTTTAATTACTTAAACCTCACTTTATACTCTTAATGACAGATAAGATATTTGACAGAAGTGTGTCTTTGTTTCATTGACTTAATTTTAGTTTAAAAATTTACCTAGTACTCATTTTAGTTTTTTTATTTATGTCTTCCTATGTTCAAAACGGATTTCGGACAATCTGCATAGTGCCCTACATAGTTTATGTCAGAGGTCTGTGGACTACACCCAAAGAAAGCAGTTACAATTTTAAAAAATATCTACTAAGTTGGCAGGTCAGTTATTAAAATACAATGTACAGTATGTAATAAGTTATTCCAAATTTATAAATGGATTCCTAAGCTTGCTCACACCTGGCCTTGCTGCAACCCACATGACTTCTTCTGCTCGATAGATGGTGTGGGCCACTCAGGACGTAGTGGCCGGATAAAAATGGCTGCTTTTCGCTATAATCAAAACAAAATTAATTGTGCCCAAATTCGTATCATACGGGCTTATTAGTGAATTTATAAAAGCTGTTAATCAGTTTAAGACTCGAAGGAGGTCTGAATTACGCAAGTTTGTACGTTTTCATGACCTTTACTGTGCTTATGTCGACTTTGCGATTATGCTGGGGATGCTTTTGAACTGCAACAAATTGGGCCCTCGAATTTTGCTAGAACTGGTGCGTTTACCTTCCAGGCTGAGTATGCATATACAGGGGCCCTTCGGAGAAGCTGGCCACGTATCCTAGACCAGAACTACAGTGGTATTCGGAGTTCTTACGAGCGATGATTGTATACGGGGGGGAAAATAGGTACCTAGCGCACCGAGACGGCGTCACTTTGATTGTAAAGGAAGGTTCGGGTGGTGAAGGCACGTCGCTAAGCCAGAGCCGGTGCGTATTCAGGACTGGTTCCTCTGGTCTAGAAGGTTTTGACTAGGCGAGACGGGATTTGCAAGTTACTTTTTCTGGCCGGAGCGCGTGCTTTTATATGGTTTTTGAGCCTCCCTCTTTAGAAAAAATTGGCTGGAGGAAGAGCAGTAAGAGAAATCATAACTGCGTCGTGAACGCCAGCTGCATGGCTCCGCGTATCCCGTGATCCCGACCTGAACCATACAACGCACAAAGGACTGATAGCAGAATAAAATGTAACGAGATGGTGACATACATACAAATGAGAAATAGGTGAAATTATTTCTATGCAATTAGAAGCAATCGCTACAAAGCAATATGGATAAACCTTGCGCAGAGAGTCGAAGGTATTACTGCACTTCTAACGCCGCAAAACATATTTCACATACAGACCTTGGCGATAATTTACGCTTGCAATGCAACAGATTCCACTTATTCTAGCACCTTATAACATACTTAAAAATGACGCTAAATAACAAGCAATATTAGATAATAAACCATATACATGACTTAACTGGGTGCAGTACTCTCAATCGTCGACAAATGCAAAATTGAAGCTAAGTCACAGACTTCGGGCGTTTCACAAAATCTAGGCCCGGCGTACTACTGACTCACTGGCGGCCAAAGCTGAACGAGATTTAAGTGCTTGCAGGGCTCGCAGCTTGAAAACGCAAGCAAAAAAGACAGCTCTCAGGCTATCCACTGCGAAACTGGCATCTATTCGACACGCGATGTAGAAGATTTTCTTCTGACCTTGTAAGATTACGAGCAATCAGCGTGAATCAACACGCGATGTACGGAAGGTTTCTTCACGGTTGCGATACAAGGCATCGGTGATCGATAATTCCTGTAAATTCAAACAGAGATCGATATTGTTACTTTTTACCGTTTTGGGCTATTAAAAATTATACGCCGCTTCTTGTTTTAAGCATTTATTTACAGCCATTTAATTACGATTTACAAGAACCACAAGAACTATTAACGCGGACACAAATTATTATAAACTAATCAGGAACTATTTCTAACAACAGATACAACTTATTTATTTACACGACTTAACATAAATGATTTATATCGCAAGATTTATTTGCACACACGCGTTATTTATATGGCAGCTTCCGCATACTTCAAAGCTGAATTCGGGACTGACTTGTTATTTCTGCTGGCGCGTAGGTCATATGCCATCATACCCGAATAGTCGGGTATGATGGCATACTTTGTACTTTTTTTTAATTTGTCTGTCAAATTCTCAGTTTTGCTTTCTTTGTCAAAACTTTTTGCGATCTCAAAGAGTACAGCCTCACTACTTTTTTCATCATAAAAGAAGTCTTTTATCTATTTGATTAACGATATTAGAGCCACTTTTTGTTAGGGGTGCCAACACAGACTGATCTCCCCTATTTATATCCGCCTGGTGAGTCACTTCTAGAAACTTCGCGGCTTTGCTGGATTTTTCCGGCAAATGGTGACGCATCGCGTGCATTAGTCGCCAAGGTTGCTTCTCGAAGCCCGTGCGACGCGTGAGTCATCTGTCCGCACGTGAACGCGGCTTCAAGGTCGTTACAATATGAATTTTCGGTACTTCAAGACGAGCCGAAATTTAGAATTTTAAACTTAATTGCCTGCGTTTTGGAGAAGCTGGGTAGATCGTACAATCGTCCCAAATTTACCAAAGCTGCACGGTAAGGCACCAAACAGTTACATTTACAGAACGGTAAGCTCACATCTCAAACACAAAAAATATTTACTTTTTGTGCCTGGTCAACTCTAAAAATGAATGGCTTTCTCGCTCATCTGACAAACCTGTTTGCAAAGGACAGTAACAATGAAATTTATTGCACGAAAGCTTTCAGAAAAGTGTAGTTACCACTTCTCTTACGTTAATGTCTACTGTAGAGCCCTTTATAATAGAAGCAGACGCATGTCGCACAAGTTGCATAAAATCTTGCATCACAGTACTTTCGTGTTTACATGTTGGTAGCCATGATGCAACCAAAACATAACTCTGCAACGTCAAACAGTTCACTCGTTGTGGGTTATATTATCTATGCTCGCTGTTCTAGCTTCTAACCTTGTGTTTGAGTTACCAACTGTGTTCGTTTTCCTGTGTCTTTTTGCCATTTATGCCTTGCCTCTCATATTCTTTATTAAAAAATCAGTCTATTTGAAGACTAAGGAATACTGTTTTTTGATATAAGGTAAACCTAAAACATTGATTCATTTTTGAATGAACTATTTACGGTCTTTTCTGTTTTTCAGATTTCAAAATCTTCGAGCATGACCGGTTGTTCAGCCTCGAATTAGTAACAGGTGGCGCAAAAGTAATCACCCTATCGGAACATGCTCTCATTTTTGCAAATGGCATCTTATGTCATCGCGACTTTGACATTCGTGAAACAAACAGAAGCAGAATACACATAGACAAACCATGGATCGCCATACTCTTCAAAAACGCGAAATAATTTGTGTCAATGTTTTTGACAAATAATCGGTCAGTGCTTTTGGCTCCATGTGAAATTTGTTGTCGATTCCCTGGTCGTGTGGCATCAAATGTGCAAACACTGTGGCGTTTAGCCACTCGCCTCGAGGAGACTGGCTAAATAGGGAACAGTTTCAGACGTGGCCGGCCCCGGAGTAGCAGTTCGGTCGAGAATATCGCTGCTGTGGCTGCAGATGTCCAAGAGGACCCTCAAACATCCACCAGACGACGGGCCATGCACTTGTGCATCGGTAGACGGTCTTTACAGCGAATTTTGGTGAAAGACTTAAAGATGTTCTCTTATAAGTGCAACCGCACACACAGCATGAACGACAGTAGATATTCTGAAGCAAGCTTTTCCCTGCAGCTTAATCTCTCGTTTTGGAGATCTGCACTGGCCCGCAAGATCGCCCGATTTGACCGTTCCAGACTTCTTTCTTTGGGGTTTTCTGTAGTCACGGGTCTATACGAACAAGCCACAGACCTTGGCGGCCTTTAAAGGAAACATCTGACTAGAAATGGAGAAGTTATCGCCAGAAGTTTTGAGAAAAGTCATGAAAAATGCTGTGAAACGAGCCCGAATTTTTATCAACTCTGGCGGTGTCCACTTGACCGATATTGTCTTCGAGACTTAATAAAAAAAAATTAAACGTCTAAATAAACATAATCAACAAACAGAACCAATTCTTTTCATTTACAAATAAAGTTACTGCCTTAGAAAATCGAGTGAGGACTTTTGCGCCACCTTGTACTATTAAACGTATAGACATTAACATATTTTCATTTTCTGAAAAGTAACTAATTTTTTGAATTTGCCGCTTTTGTGATGTGATTCAATATGGCTGACAAGCATGCTCGTATTATAGAGGTGCTTTAGTCTACTGCCGCACTCAAAAGACAAAGGTCGCGCTATGCTAGCAGAATTGTCTCTTAAACAGGTGATACATTAACGTTTACTTCAAAAGTTAAACAATAGAAACTACGGATAAAATTCTGGTTGATATGAAAACATAAGACCCTACCATTTGATATCCAAAATCAAGAGTACAACGACAAATTCAAAAAATGCTAGCCCATGGTTCTTACCAATTTGGAAAAAATAGACCCGTCAGGAAAATAAACTTGGAGACTTGTAACAAACCATCAATAGTATATTGTATGTTAAGAGCTGAAAGTGCATTCTTGCCGCTTGCGCATGAATATTGCTGGTTGAGACGAAGTCGAAACCAGCAATCATGCAAAAGCGGCAAGCGCACTTTTAGCTCGAAATATACATACTATTTTTTCGACGACTGAGCATATTATTAAAGGAAAATATCAAATTTCGTTTTATCGCAAAAATTAATTGACAATCAAGTTAACATTACTCGCGCAGTCTATATGACAGGTGACGCGATTATTTCCACAAATGACGGGCGTTGTCAAGGAAACATTCGGACGTGGCTACCTATTTTGTTCAGGCGGAAACCCAAAACGCTCGGCGAGCGGCAAAAAGATGAAAACGCACGCTCAGCGGCAAATGTCAACTTTCTGTTGTCAAATGACATTGAGAAAAATCTACTTTCGATGTCAGTCGTCGAAAAAAACTATTACCGTATTCATATAGATTCACAAGATCTAGTAGTCTAACGCTTAGGAAAAGCTTACCCCAAACTTCTACATTGGACCCGAGGAACAATGCCTGCATTTTTGTATAGCGTTTTACATGTTGCATCAGATCGAGGTGTAAACGTAAGGAAGCGATACGAACTTTTAGCCTATCCATAGAGGTACAAATAAATCTAGTACTTAGAAGCCAGAAGTCCAATAGTTAGAGAAACTGCACCTCAAAGCTGTAAATCGGGCTCGAGGAACAATACCTACAGTTGTACGTAGCGACCAGCGAAAAATCACACGAATATGCCCCAAAACCATGCGTTGAGAAATTGCGTCAAGCAACGATAGGGCAAAATGATAACGACAACCTAACGCAATACCAGGATAAGTTCGATAGGGCTGAATATTTTACAATGCTACTTTTGACATTTTTACGAGATAAAAGTGTATTTACAACAGGCCTAAGACCTTGGGAAATTAGCTACGCCAACCTCCAGTCAGCACACATCTATCTCCGCCTTGGGTAGGGTCAATCAGATCTCGACAGTACGGCTCTGCTAAATGTTTGTCAAAATTCGTTGTTTTGTTTTTATTCAGGGCACCACTACGGAAAAATTTTAAGCTAAAGGTTGAAATCCACCACGTCCACAGTCATTGACACATGGCTCCAACCAACACACTATAAATGAGGTAAGCCCCCCCCCCCCTGTAACCTAAGCAAAAAAAGGGACAAAGTTCTTTGTTTGCATCATATCCCGGCGGTAAAGCCTAGCAAAATTCTTCCGAACACAGAATACAATATGACACACGTACATAAATTACACAAAAGAAAAACATACTGAACGCATTAAACAGTTAGTCAAATGAAGGTGTGCCACTGGGTTTGCGAAGCATTTGTTCACTTGTTAAAGTTAACAAAAAGTACAATTACTTGCTTAATACTGACTGGCTTAAAGGCAGCGTGGGAAAACACGAGGATACGCCTCTGGGTGGTGGGCTGCACACGTTGTTGGAAATTCCTGCGACGTCAGCAGATCCCAAATAAAGGGGACGACGTCACCAACTGAGTACGGCATCCGTCGTTGCGCAATATTGCACGATTCTTATTTTTTTCACTATTGAGAACAGTTTTTTGCAGTTAAAATAGGAACAATGACGAATTGACGAGGACGGCTATAATTTACTATCAGCCCCGGTGAATTTCAGTTTAAGCCCGTTACAGCAAAGGACACAACAGGCGTGTAGAAAGTATGAACAGAATCACTCCAGAATTTCGAAATCCTGCTTCATATTTGGCCGAAAACGTAATACAGTGCGGGATGATAAACGATGATTACTCGATAATGTAGCAAACTAGCGGCACAATAAACTAGGGCGAACAATTTAAGTTATATGATTGTTTCTTGTTCGCTAAAAGGAAGCGGCCTTTGTTTACCGTCCAAAATGGAGACACTTCCTTTCTACACTCCAGAATGTCGAAAATAGTCACTATGGGTATTTAAGGGTTTGAAAAATAATCCCGCGACATTTCAACGAGTGACGGACAAAGCTCTAAAAGATTAACAAAACAAATTATGTTGGGTTTATATGCACGACATTGTTAGTTTTGCAAGAACATATTAAACATTAAAAGTTAGTATTTTTAAAATTACGCGAAGCAGAACCGAAAGTCCAGTTAGACAAAGGAGAGTGGGGCTTTGACCATATGACCTCTTAGTTGATCACTCTAGTTTCTCCCATGATAATTTAAATATTGTATGCTACGAGAATATAGTTGAGGGCTCACCAGCTAGCTGTAGGAGAGATGGCGTGCAGTGCCTAAATGATGTCATTTCCGATTAAAATGAGCGCCAACAAGTTTTTCCAATTACAACGAATATACTCAGATAGGTCAATCACATCTGGAATATAGAAGGGAGCACTAACAAACTCAGGTATTAGAGAATTAAATGTGTACATTTGATTTATTAACCAAAGTTGCATACCAGTACAGGAATATTATAACTAAATATTATTTGTTTCCTACTAAAAAGCTACAACTCACATTAAAGTTATGAAAGCAATAGTTAATATCCTACATTTACACAAATAAATATCACTAATAAAAAGTGCATTTTTCTATTACATACAGTTACAGTTTATTTTACCAATTTTGTGATACGAAATATAATTAAATATTATTTATTAAGGTGCTTTACTTATCTGTAGATGAATACGCTTGTGCCTGTGGTGAAGATCTAGGGCTAGAAAAACTGTCTCCGGCGGTGAACCGCAGGGCCCAAACAGCTTAAAACAGCAAATTGCTAACGACAACTAAATGTCGGTCAAGTAAGCATCCGCGGATGTAGTTACAAGCGCCGAACCCCTACAGCTTCGGTTGATGTTTGAAGTAGTACACTCTCATAGACGACGTTACTGTTTCGCCCTGGAGGTGACGCTACAAATTCCCAAATACCATTCAGCCCATTGAAATTACGAATTTGCAATATGAACTTGGAGGATATCCACCTACTCTGTATAGTAACAGGCAAAGTCAATACTACAAGTGTAACGTTTCTCTCGTAATTAAGCGCTACCAAATTTAATTTAAAATTAAAAGCGCTTAATATTCGCATTTTCGCAACAATGGACGTTACAATTGAAATTTTCAATGCGCTCGAACTTGCAGGATCATCGCCAGCTCCTCGATCGACGCGGCTGAAACGGAGAATCGTTTTCAGCGCATCCCTTCTCCTATACGCGACGAGTTCCGAGTAGCCGACCGCGGCATATAAATGGCAATCGCGCCGCGGACTCTAGGAGATGACTATCCCGGCGGCGAAAACTCCGCTTCTCTAGCCAATCCCCCGACTTCAGCTGAGGACGGCCTCGTGCCGACCTCAGCTAGGCCGACCGAAATTAACCAGGGCCTTCAGCCAATTCCCGCACCAGAAACACACCAGAAAATGTCGAGATTAACTCGAAATAGATTACCAGGTATCCGTTTAAAGGCAAATTTGAATCAGCTCATATCTGGAATTGGAATAAGCTGCATTCAAATTCCTCTGAGTCCATTCCGGCCAATTGTGTGCAATTAATTTATGAATGGCATGTCGTAGTAAATTAATTGGATTTATTTTCTGACCTGGCAGTTCGCAGAGGCTCCTAGAATTTAATTAACGAATAGTTAGACTCGACATTCGTTAAATAAAATTATCGTACGTGAAAGAAATCAGTTTCAATGGCAAACACACTCGAATAAGGAAATGCAATAATTTGATTTCATACAAAGTATTAAAAGCTCATAGTAAAAACATTAAAGTTACGTACAGTTGAGTACTGTATCACTAAAGTTTCCCCGAGTGTATATCGTTAGATCTTAAAACCCAGCAAGTATTCCTCGATGAAACTGGCTGTTCCCCTAAGGCAGTAAAACGACGTACTCACCCTGTTAAATAAAATTTTTGTCCGAGTAGTAAAATAACCTTGCCTCGCGCTAGAAACTAGGTAACAGCCGACTGGAATTTAATCCAGGCATGAGGTCAAGTACAGCTTATTTATCATCATATCAGCCACATGCACAGATCCTTGCATAAAGGAATCACTTTATAGCTTCAGTCAAGTCACTTTATGATCGAATCAAATTAGAATCTCCCGTTTATTTACATCTGCACTAGCTGTCATTTTTAAGTTATTTTTGGTTTTACAGTTCTGCCAACGTAGACGAGAAGACAGTATCCTGTCCAGCAACCGAACGTTGGAAACATCGCTGGCACACACCGATGTAAGAAAGGCAGCCTACCCATCCAGGGACCAGCGGCAGAATTAAAACGAAATACGATTCTAACTTGTACATAATTCAGCATATGATATATTTTATTCTATTCTGTACATATTATGTAATAAACGTGTCTTCTGTTAAGTCTTGTTCCTTTAAATCAATCAAAGTGTAAGCAATCAGGACCCTGACCCAAGTAAAAGCTACCATTCAAAAGGGGCACAATTAATAATGCTGCAGGCTCACTTTTCCAAATTAAATATAAACCAGAAATCATTGTAAAGCCCCAGCTAGCATTACACAAGAAAGTTCTGTGTCTCGTAATGTAATGTTACTTTTAGGTGGTTCTCCTTCCGATAGTTAGTCGAGTTTCTCCTCGGACTTGGTTCACACGTTGAGTTACCGTGCTCTTTTGCTTTTTCCTCCTGATGAAGCCCCTTACGAAAGTGGGCGAAACGTTGAGTTATTCGATCTCAATCATGGCACGGTCCAATCCCGGATGTAGTTTGTTACTGCTTACGTTTTACTCTGATTTAATTTCTTCAGAATAAATTGTTTATTTCTTCAGAATGCGTTTTACGTTGTGAATTACCTTTTATTACTACTTTACTGTTAATCTCTAGGAATGAGAATCCTGTTCTTCAACTGAATTTAATCACAGAATAACACAGTAACTTATATAACCTATCTGTATTATAATAATTGATTTATAAAAATATCACTACGCGTAGATGCGTCATCTTCGTTGAAAAATTACTTAAACAATCAATGCACACCACGCGTAGATGAATATCACGAGTATCGGAGTACCTATTCTAGATTTACTGTTCATCTGTCTTGTTCTTGGAGTCTTTTTAGGCAATCGTAATTGTGTTCGTACTTCATGGATTTTCTCTGAAAATCCTGAAATAGGAAAACGTCCTCTTTCTCATGATGCCACAACCAACTATGGGTTGCATATAAAATTATAGCTTTATGGAACAACTCCAACATCGAAAAAGTGACTGAAAAACGTAGAAAATTTACAATTAGAGTCGCCTGTGATATGTGTTATACGTTTGGCAGTACTGAAGTGTACTATCCATTCCCAAAACTCGTGAACTGTCAAAACGCTGTCAAGTTGGTAACTTGTTTAAATTCTGTTTTGGAACTTCTGCTTGCTGAATTTGGCAGCACTGAAACTTTTGAAGTTTAAAAACTTGACTTGTGTCACACTTTCTTGTAAAAAATAATCATATACAATACCGCGAGCGGTGGACGAATTGCCGAAAATTTTTGTCAAAGTGTATGAGTGTTTATTGCTTCGATATAAATTGGACGAGTGCGACAGCACGAGACCAATTTTGAAGCAATAAACACGAATAAACACTTTGACAAAAATTCATGCAATTCGTCGGCTGCAAGCGGCATTTGAAGGACTATTCAACGAACAAAATTGACATTGCTTAGTAATTAATTAATTTTATCACGTCCTCTTTGAAAATAAAAATCTGTTGTAAAATAAATTGTTTGTCAAATTTGACATTTATAATATCATATTTGATTAATTTTACAGGAAGTTAAATAAATGTCACAGGAAGAGAAAAAAATTGTCATTAAAACTCCGCTAGCGGAATTGTTGCTCAATTTTACGCTGATTGGTGGCAAATGACATAAATACTAAATTATGATTGGTGAATAGTTAACTTGAAGGGGGTGAGTTGAATAGTCTCCAAAATTCTAGAATTTTTGTGCATACACTTCAATTGCAATGGAACAGAAACGAAAGAGGGTTTTATTATTGGAAAGGGAAAAAATGCTATAGTTAAGTATTACAAGGAAAACTTTTGACACATGTAACATAACCTAACTTTAAATATTACGAGAAATCACGAGATCCGAAGTACGTTCCCCAAAAAACTGTAATTTCGAGGTAAATACACTCCGCAAATATTTAAAAAATTTGACATTAACAGTTCACGAGTTTTGTGAATGAATAATATCACTGCCTTCTACACTTACAAGCCATGCTGTTGGAAATTTGGCAACGCTTATCGTAGACCAATTTTCATACTGTTTATTTATAAAAATGTCTGTTGAAATGTGGTGTGTGATTAAATATTAAGTTGGACTGCTCTAAGTTTGACGAAATACATTTATTTATATTACTGTACTGTTCGTGATAAGTGCAAGTAAAATTGCCGCTAGAATTCATGGGGTTTATTAAGTATTTCACTGAGGTAAGTAACAACCTAACCTCATTTTTAGGGCATTTCTTGTAACTTTTAATTTTATATTTAGAATGCCACGAAGACGCCGTGTACCAACCACAACAGTACCTTAAAAGAACATCGTATGCAAACGCTGACAACATTTTCTTTTCAAATGAACGAGATCCGAAAGAAAGCATGGCTTCATGCAACAGCACGAGAACGTTGGACCATAACAAAAAGTTCTGTCGTGTGTGAAATACATTTTAATGGAAAATACATTTGAAAATGTTAGAAATGAGAGTGGGGAAATGCAGAACTGTTGATGCATTACCCTCAATTAGCTGACAAAGCTGTCCCAAGCGTATTTCCAAATTTACCAACATATTGTCGTCGAAAGCGCCTTAAAAAAGGACAAATCCTGAATGTAGAAGAAGACAACTATTGGAAAGACATGCACAAACAGTGAGAGTGTTTTTAAGTGATGACACCAGCAGTTTTTTGAAGTTTATGGAACAATTTGCGTCACACAAATTTAGATGTTATCAAGCAGATAAGTTTATTATGTTCAAATAAGATTATTTACAGCTGGAGCACCATAGTTTTGCATATATGTTGTACTCTCAATCAGCAGTGGTGTATAGAAAGTTACAAACTTTAAAATAATTACAAAAATGTTCTTTTATACATATGTTACATAGGTTAAGTTGTTTTATTTTTACAAATATACTGTTACATGTTTGTATTACTTGACTATGTAAATAAATGTCACCATTACAGAAGCTATCTTTAGTTAATTACAGAGTAAAATTTGATAAAGAGTAAAACTGTGCTCTTTAAAGCAAAATTATTTCAAATGGGAGTATTGTAATTTAGGACCACCAACTACCAGAGATGCAATGTTGCCAAGTCTAACAGCATGGCTTGTAAGTGTAGGAGGCAGTGATAATATTGTCAGTCTATGTCAAATTCGAGATTAGTAGGTTAGGTTTTCATTGTTGTTTGACACAGACTGACGTAAAAATTAACCTGCAAATCTCGAATTTGACATAGACTGACAATACACTTCAGTACTGCCAAACGTATATATATAGTTATGGAGATTCCTTATGAAAACATGGAAATTTGCCCACCCTGTACAATCCTTTACACATTTTTTTTAAATATCAATCAAGAGCCGTTTCAGGCAGCGGGCTCGTGTTCCTTGAACACATTGAAGATTAAATACTGGTAGATAGGAGCCTGTTAGTGGTATTATATACGATTAACTGATTAAAACCCCGCCTTAAATCAGTACTTGCGAGCTTAGTCATCTCAAATCACGCCCGTTCAGCATGACACTGTTCGATTTCCTAACGCTGACGTACCCAGAGGCCAGAGCTGCCAACCTCGAGTCGTCGGCCTCTACTGTTTTGACAGGTTAAAAAAATGGCGACCGGGGAAAGTGGATATATCGATTCTGTGTTTGCAACCCAAAAACCAAAGGTAATGAAAGAAGTGAAGCCGACCTCCCGCTTATTCTGAACCCGTGGACGGGCGTCTCCCCGGAATTAGCGGCGCGAGACCATCGGCATCCTTCAGAGTCGACACGCGCCACGCCGGGTAAAAAGTTGCTACGTGCGAGATCGACCGCGGAATGACACAACAAATCGCGAACGAGTTTTACATTTTGCTAATTTCGATCACGTGCAGTTAGTTGCGCTTCGATCAGCTTAATTGGCTGCCCGCATTATGGTCTTTTTCCAAAGTCCCGGCCGTCGCGACAACCCGACCACCAGCGGCTTGCTTATCAGAAATGTGAATGGGATTGTAACGCTGACTATAGCAATTTCAAGTGGTTGTGCATATAGAATCGCCGATTAGTTTTATAGGTGATTGTTCAGTCTTCTGTTCCGATATGCCTAACGTTAGCCGAGTAAATAAAAATGGATTGTAGTCTGGTTTTGTAATTGCAGCGCACAAAGTTCAAACTGCGAATGAGTGACAGAAAAGACCCAGGCAGCTAGTCCCTCGCAGATCCTCGTCTTTCACCATGGCCGTAGCAGATAATGCCGTCTATATCAGCGACATGACATATCCCAACCCTGAGAACAATAAATGCCTCGTTTACAGGCTGTTTGGTGAGTTGCATTGCAATAAAAGGACGCTTGTTGATACTGGCAAGCCTTGAACTAGCTATTGCATAAACTCGAGGACCTTGACATAAAACAGGCCACATTGCTTGCTTGTAGGTAATAAATAATGTATAGTTTCGGAAGTGCATAATTTGAAATTATGTTATTAATGGAATAGTGCAAATTTCAATGGTGCTTTCCGTTCCACTTTTGTAATGCAGAAATTTGATTAGTTTGAACTGTGGAGTCATGTACGTGAAAAACATCTATTGGAATTATTGTGTCATACTATAAAATTGCTAAATTCCAATTTTAATTGATTTCGAACTCAATAATGACACTGTCCGATCCCCAAACTCGTTTGTTATTCAATTTTAATTGTTAAGTTGCAATACTTCCAGTCAACTTTGTTGTAACAAGAATTTTACGTCAATAGTTTCATTAGCTGTGTTTAAAAATCCTTGACAATTACATGTGATTTATTGGAAGTGCTGTAAATTTTCCGTCAGTTTTTTACTAATAGAATTTTATTAAACGTGTTGCTTCTTAGAATCAGACACGTTCAATTTGCTCTGTTTAACTTGCGGGGGTCAACAGAGTTTACTTACCTTCAAGCCTGTTTAAGGGTTTTTCCCGGTCAGCTAAAAACCAATGTTTAAAACGTAGCTGTCTTAACCTGGTTTTGTTCTTGGCCTTCGAGTTTACAAACATTACTTCGAACAGCTTATTACGTAATTGGGTCTTATCTAAAAACAATCGTAGATACGTAGCTGTTACGTCTGCATTTTCCATTAATGTCTTTAGACTCGCGTAAAGTATAATTTTTTCAGCATTTTGCTTCGAGATAGTAAAAGTTAAATGCCCTATAAAAGACAATTGACGTGCACAAAACAAATGACCGTTGTAAATCAATTTCTTCATTTGTTTTCAGGCCGTCTGATCAGTATGAATTAGCTAAATTAAAAATGAAACGTAGCGTGGTTGCATTCATTCATTCATAATCAGTCAAGTATAATTCATACCGTAAGAGAAATGCATCTAAACAATTTTGTAATGATCACCGTCTGAAGAAACGGCTGCGCAAAATTAAAGTAGAATACAAAGTTGTATTCTGCATTTCATGTTGTTAATTTTGTTGTTGTAGGAACCGCATTAATCTATAAGTTTAGGTATTATTTTTGTGCTTTGATAAATAAACAAAGGGATTATTTTGTAGGGATGTCGGCGGGTACCCGGGTACCCGGGTCGACCCGGGTAATAGTCAACCCGGGTATATTTTCAGGACCCGGGTACCCGCCGACTAGTAAACTATGTAATTTCTAGTAAGTCAGTCTTTTTCGGAGAAGATGATAAAACCTTAAAAACAATAGGAATAAGCTCTAGAAAAACATAACCATGCAGTAATAACCAGAATCACCCCATCACCCCACCCCATATCAAATGTTTCTTGTTTCATATAATAAATCCCCTTCACGGAAATATTCAACTCGTCAATAGTACCATTAAATCGCGTCAGTATGGGATGAAGTAACATAAACATGCTCTGTGTGATTTTGATGGGAGAGTAGGTACTATTTCAATTTAGTTTAGTTTAAAACTAGCGGCGTAAAGAATGTTCCGATGCACGCTAACATTTTTGTTATATATTTCGGGTACCCGCGGGTACCCGGGTACTGTTTTCGGGTACCCGGGTTTGATTTTAGACCGGGTACGACATCCCTATTATTTTGTAATATTAAAGCTTGCATTCATGGTTTATTTAATTCTAAATGCGAAATGAACCATGCTGTATGAATGATACCTAGGCATATTTGCATAATATGGGCAATTTATAACAATCAAAAACTGCCTTCAACCATGAAGGAATAGAATAGAGGTTACAGTATTAATAAAATTTCTTATTGAGCTGACATAATAGCATAACTGATAAATGTGTTTTTAAATACAGTGTTGGATAGATAGCATTTTTACGATAATGATAGCAAAGTTTGAAATTTGTACCCAAAGCATTTCCAGTGAACGTAATTGACATAAATTATCCGAAAGACACTAATCACTGTTTACATACAACAAAACTAGCTTTAGTTTCCCAAAGTGGGTCATGAGTATTGTGGTTATTAAAACTAGATTTTGTAAAGCAGATTCCCATCTCGTACAAGTTCACATAAATTACAACGGACAGCAACACGTGTTTCACTTGTCATTAATGGGAAATTAATTTTGTGAACTGTAATAATTAGCATATTAAGTGACTTAGTGAATGAAAAAATATGTAAATGAACGAATACTGATGGGTTTGAGTGTGATCATTGCTCAGGTGAATGTTTGCAAAAAACGTTAATAACGTTTGCTTTGTTGTTAATTATGTAACACTTGTTTGATTTGAGCAAGCACAGCTGTATAGGTTCCGGCAACGATTATATAAAAGTTGTTGGCTAAACTGCAAGTCATATCGGCCTTAATTTTTTAATGGTAAGAAGGTCTGTTTAGATTGAATTATTTCGAGTCGAGAAGGTAATCGTATGACATTGATGTGGCAGCATTCATAACAATTGTATGAAATGTTATTAAATAAGCTTGAAATTGAAATGCTGCAAAATGTTTGCAATTGTCAGTAAATTATTACTAGTAAATATAATTAAATTATTATTTATAAGTGCTAAGGAATATTCATAAAATGTTTTGAAAGAATATTTACACTTACACTTTAAATCTATCAAAATTATGATGTGCTACAAAATTATTGAAATCATGATGAAATACTAGTAAATTATGGAAATTGTTATAAAATGCTACAAAATTACTGAAATTATAAAATATGCAACTATTGAAGCTATGATGACACTACAAAATTATTGAAATCATTGTTAAATATCGTAGCATTATTACAAAATGATAGAAAATTATTAAAATAATGAAATGCGGCAAGTTATCGAAATGATTTAAAAATACTATTAGGTAAATTACTGAACTGTTAAGAAATTATAAAAACTCTTTGAAAAAACTTGAATGATCAAGCAATGCAAGGGAATTATTAAGATGATGAAATGCCATTAAATTATGATGACATGTTATTCATCGATTATGGAATACTTTAAAATTGTCATGAAATGTAAGAGAATAATGAAAATGATGAAATGCCATCAAATTATGTTATAAAATGATTTTATGAACCACTTTCGAATTATTGATGTGATCAGAAAAAGCAAGGGAATTATTGTGATGAAATGCTGGGAAATAATTGAAATTATGGTGAAATGTTAAGAAATCATTATAAAATACCACAAATTATTAAAATGCTAAGGAATTACAAAAATATTTTGAAATGGTTGAAATTATAATAAAATGTAAAAAATTATTAAAATTATTAAATGCCATAAAATTAAATTTGCAGAGTGGCGAAATACCCATATAAGAATATGAATACAAATTATTAAAATGCTAAGGAATTACAAAAATATTTTGAAATGGTTCAAATTATAATAAAATGTAAAAAATTATTAAAATTATTAAATGCCATAAAATTATGTTATAGAATGATTTTATGCACCACTTTCGATTTATTGATGTGATCAGAAAAAGCAAGGGAATTATTGTGATGAAATGCTGGAAAATTATTGAAATTATGGTGAAATGTTAAGAAATCATTATAAAATACCAGAAATTATATAAAAGACTACAGAATTGTTATGAAATACTTCTTGATTGACATTGAAATAATACAAATTATTAAAATGCTAAGGAATTACAAAAATATTTTGAAGTGGTTGAAATTATAATAAAATGTAAAAAATTTATTACAATTATTAAATGCCATAAAATTATGAAATGAGTAGTAATTGTAGGTGACTATTGAGATTAGAAACGCCATGAAATTTATCAAACACTACTAAAATATTAAAATAATCATAAAACGCAAGGAAATTATTAAAACGATGAAATGTCATTAGTTTATGATGTTATATTGAATGATTATGAAATACTTTAAAATTTTTATGAAATGTAAGAGAATAATGAAAATGTTGAAATGCCATCAAATTATGTTATAGAAAGATTTTATAAACCACTTTCAAATTATTGATGTGATCATGAAATGCAAGGAAATTATTGTGATGAAATGTTGGGAAATTATTGAAATTATGGTGAAATGTTAGGAAATCACTATAAAATACCACAAATTATATAAAACACTACAGAATTGTTATGAAATACTTCTTGATTGACATTGAAATAATAGGAATTATTGAAATGCTAAGGAATTACAAAAATATTTTGAAATGGTTGAAATTATAATCAAATGTAAAAAATTATTAAAATTATTAAATGCCATAAAATTATGTTATAGAATGATTTTATGAACCACTTTCTAATTATTGATGAGATCATGAAATGCAAGGGAATTATTGTGATGAAAGCTGGGTAATTAGTGAAATTATGGTGAAATGTTAAGAAATCATAATAAAATACCACTAATTATATAAAACACTACAGAATTGTTATGAAATACTTCTTGATTGACATGAAATAATAGGAATTATTGAAATGCTAAGGAATTACAAAAATATTTTGAAATGGTTGAAATTATAATAAAATGTAAAAAATTATTAAAATTATTAAATGCGTTAAAATTATGTTATAGAATGATTTTATGAACCACTTTCTAATGATTGATGTGATCATGAAAAGCAAGGGAATTATTGTGATGAAATGCTGGGTAATTATTGAAATTGTGGTGAAATGTTAAGAAATCATTATAAAATACCACAAATTATATAAAACACTACAGAATTGTTATGTAATACTTCTCGATTGACATTGAAATAATACAAATTATTAAAATGCTAAGGAATTTCAAAAATATTTTGAAATGGTTCAAATTATAATAAAATGTAAAAAAAATTATTAAAATTATTAAATGCCATAAAATTATGTAATAGAATGATTTTATGAACCGCTTTCTAATGATTGATGTGATCATGAAAAGCAAGGGAATTATTGTGATGAAATGCTGGGAAATAATTGAAATTATGGTGAAATGTTAAGAAATCATTATAAAATACCACAAATTATATAAAACACTACAGAATTGTTATGTAATACTTCTCGATTGACATTGAAATAATACAAATTATTAAAATGCTAAGGAATTTCAAAAATATTTTGAAATGGTTCAAATTATAATAAAATGTAAAAAAATTATTAAAATTATTAAATGCCATAAAATTATGTTATAGAATGATTTTATGAACCACTTTCTAATGATTGATGTGATCATGAAAAGCAAGGGAATTATTGTGATGAAATGCTGGGTAATTATTGAAATTATGGTGAAATGTTAAGAAATCATTATAAAATACCACAAATTATATAAAACACTACAGAATTGTTATGTAATACTTCCCGATTGACATTGAAATAATACAAATTATTAAAATGCTAAGGAATTTCAAAAATATTTTGAAATGGTTCAAATTATAATAAAATGTAAATAAATTATTAAAATTATTAAATGCCATAAAATTATGTAATAGAATGATTTTATGAACCGCTTTCTAATGATTGATGTGATCATGAAAAGCAAGGGAATTATTGTGATGAAATGCTGGGAAATAATTGAAATTATGGTGAAATGTTAAGAAATCATTATAAAATACCACAAATTATATAAAACACTACAGATTTGTTATGAAATACTTCTTGATTGACATTGAAATAATACAAATTATTAAAATGCTAAGGAATTACATAAATATTTTGAAGTGGTTGAAATTATAATAAAATGTAAAAAATTTATTACAATTATTAAATGCCATAAAATTATGAAATGAGTAGTAATTGTAGGTGACTATTGAGATTTGAAACGCCATGAAATTTATCAAACACTACTAAAATATTGAAATGATCATAAAACGCAAGGAAATTATTAAAACGATGAAATGTCATTAGTTTATGATGTTATATTGAATGATTATGAAATACTTTAAAATTGTTATGAAATACTTCTTGATTGACATGAAATAATAGGAATTATTGAAATGCTAAGGAATTACAAAAATATTTTGAAATGATTGAAATTATAATAAAATGTAAAAAAATTATTAAAATTCTTAAATGCCATAAAATTATGTTATAGAATGATTTTATGAACCACTTTCTAATTATTGATGTGATCATGAAATGCAAGGGAATTATTGTGATGAAAGCTGGGTAATTAGTGAAATTATGGTGAAATGTTAAGAAATCATTATAAAATACCACAAATTATATAAAACACTACAGAATTGTTATGAAATACTTCTTGATTGACATGAAATAATAGGAATTATTGAAATGCTAAGGAATTACAAAAATATTTTGAAATGGTTGAAATTATAATAAAATGTAAAAAATTATTAAAATTATTAAATGCCATAAAATTATGTTATAGAATGATTTTATGAACCACTTTCTAATGATTGATGTGATCATGAAATGCAAGCGAATTATTGTGATGAAATGCTGGGTAATTATTGAAATTATGGTGAAATGTTAGGAAATCATTATAAAATACCACAAATTATATAAAACACTACAGAATTGTTATGAATACTTCTTGATTGACATTGAAATAATACAAATTATTAAAATGCTAAGGAATTACAAAAATATTTTGAAGTAATTGAAATTATAATAAAATGTAAAAAAATTATTACAATTATTAAATGCCATAAAATCATGAAATGAGTAGTAATTGTAGGTGACTATTGAGATTTGAAACGCCATGAAATTTATCAAACACTACTAAAATATTGAAATGATCATAAAACGCAAGGAAATTATGAAAACGATGAATTGTCATTAGTTTATGATGTTATATTGAATGATTATGAAATACTTTAAAATTTTTATGAAATCTAAGAGAATAATGAAAATGTTGAAATGCCATCAAATTATGTTATAGAAAGATTTTATAAACCACTTTCAAATTATTGATGTGATCATGAAATGCAAGGGAATTATTGTGATGAAATGCTGGAAAATTATTGAAATTATGGTGAAATGTTAAGAAATCATTATAAAATACCACAAATTATATAAAAGACTACAGAATTGTTATGAAATATTTCTTGATTGACATTGAAATAATACAAATTATTAAAATGCTAAGGAATTTCAAAAATATTTTGAAATGGTTCAAATTATAATAAAATGTAAAAAAATTATTAAAATTATTAAATGCCATAAAATTATGTTATAGAATGATTTTATGAACCACTTTCTAATGATTGATGTGATCATGAAAAGCAAGGGAATTATTGTGATGAAATGCTGGGTAATTATTGAAATTATTGTGAAATGTTAAGAAATCATTATAAAATACCACAAATTATATAAAACACTACAGAATTGTTATGTAATACTTCTCGATTGACATTGAAACAATACAAATTATTAAAATGCTAAGGAATTTCAAAAATATTTTGAAATGGTTCAAATTATAATAAAATGTAAAAAAATTATTCAATGCCATAAAATTATGTTATAGAATGATTTTATGAACCACTTTCTAGTGATTGATGTGATCATGAAAAGCAAGGGAATTATTGTGATGAAATGCTGGGTAATTATTGAAATTATGGTGAAATGTTAAGAAATCATTATAAAATACCACAAATTATATAAAACACTACAGAATTGTTATGTAATACTTCCCGATTGACATTGAAATAATACAAATTATTAAAATGCTAAGGAATTTCAAAAATATTTTGAAATGGTTCAAATTATAATAAAATGTAAATAAATTATTAAAATTATTAAATGCCATAAAATTATGTAATAGAATGATTTTATGAACCGCTTTCTAATGATTGATGTGATCATGAAAAGCAAGGGAATTATTGTGATGAAATGCTGGGAAATAATTGAAATTATGGTGAAATGTTAAGAAATCATTATAAAATACCACAAATTATATAAAACACTACAGATTTGTTATGAAATACTTCTTGATTGACATTGAAATAATACAAATTATTAAAATGCTAAGGAATTACATAAATATTTTGAAGTGGTTGAAATTATAATAAAATGTAAAAAATTTATTACAATTATTAAATGCCATAAAATTATGAAATGAGTAGTAATTGTAGGTGACTATTGAGATTTGAAACGCCATGAAATTTATCAAACACTACTAAAATATTGAAATGATCATAAAACGCAAGGAAATTATTAAAACGATGAAATGTCATTAGTTTATGATGTTATATTGAATGATTATGAAATACTTTAAAATTGTTATGAAATACTTCTTGATTGACATGAAATAATAGGAATTATTGAAATGCTAAGGAATTACAAAAATATTTTGAAATGATTGAAATTATAATAAAATGTAAAAAAATTATTAAAATTCTTAAATGCCATAAAATTATGTTATAGAATGATTTTATGAACCACTTTCTAATTATTGATGTGATCATGAAATGCAAGGGAATTATTGTGATGAAAGCTGGGTAATTAGTGAAATTATGGTGAAATGTTAAGAAATCATTATAAAATACCACAAATTATATAAAACACTACAGAATTGTTATGAAATACTTCTTGATTGACATGAAATAATAGGAATTATTGAAATGCTAAGGAATTACAAAAATATTTTGAAATGGTTGAAATTATAATAAAATGTAAAAAATTATTAAAATTATTAAATGCCATAAAATTATGTTATAGAATGATTTTATGAACCACTTTCTAATGATTGATGTGATCATGAAATGCAAGGGAATTATTGTGATGAAATGCTGGGTAATTATTGAAATTATGGTGAAATGTTAGGAAATCATTATAAAATACCACAAATTATATAAAACACTACAGAATTGTTATGAATACTTCTTGATTGACATTGAAATAATACAAATTATTAAAATGCTAAGGAATTACAAAAATATTTTGAAGTAATTGAAATTATAATAAAATGTAAAACATTTATTACAATTATTAAATGCCATAAAATTATGAAATGAGTAGTAATTGTAGGTGACTATTGAGATTTGAAACGCCATGAAATTTATCAAACACTACTAAAATATTGAAATGATCATAAAACGCAAGGAAATTATGAAAACGATGAATTGTCATTAGTTTATGATGTTATATTGAATGATTATGAAATACTTTAAAATTTTTATGAAATGTAAGAGAATAATGAAAATGTTGAAATGCCATCAAATTATGTTATAGAAAGATTTTATAAACCACTTTCAAATTATTGATGTGATCATGAAATGCAAGGGAATTATTGTGATGAAATGCTGGAAAATTATTGAAATTATGGTGAAATGTTAAGAAATCATTATAAAATACCACAAATTATATAAAAGACTACAGAATTGTTATGAAATACTTCTTGATTGACATTGAAATAATACAAATTATTAAAATGCTAAGGAATTTCAAAAATATTTTGAAATGGTTCAAATTATAATAAAATGTAAAAAAATTATTAAAATTATTAAATGCCATAAAATTATGTTATAGAATGATTTTATGAACCACTTTCTAATGATTGATGTGATCATGAAAAGCAAGGGAATTATTGTGATGAAATGCTGGGTAATTATTGAAATTATTGTGAAATGTTAAGAAATCATTATAAAATACCACAAATTATATAAAACACTACAGAATTGTTATGTAATACTTCTCGATTGACATTGAAACAATACAAATTATTAAAATGCTAAGGAATTTCAAAAATATTTTGAAATGATTCAAATTATAATAAAATGTAAAAAAAATATTAAAATTATTAAATGCCATAAAATTATGTTATAGAATGATTTTATGAACCACTTTCTAATGATTGATGTGATCATGAAAAGCAAGGGAATTATTGTGATGAAATGCTGGGTAATTATTGAAATTATGGTGAAATGTTAAGAAATCATTATAAAATACCACAAATTATATAAAACACTACAGAATTGTTATGTAATACTTCTCGATTGACATTGAAATAATACAAATTATTAAAATGCTAAGGAATTTCAAAAATATTTTGAAATGGTTCAAATTATAATAAAATGTAAAAAAATTATTAAAATTATTAAATGCCATAAAATTATGTAATAGAATGATTTTATGAACCGCTTTCTAATGATTGATGTGATCATGAAAAGCAAGGGAATTATTGTGATGAAATGCTGGGAAATAATTGAAATTATGGTGAAATGTTAAGAAATCATTATAAAATACCACAAATTATATAAAACACTACAGAATTGTTATGTAATACTTCTCGATTGACATTGAAATAATACAAATTATTAAAATGCTAAGGAATTTCAAAAATATTTTGAAATGGTTCAAATTATAATAAAATGTAAAAAAATTATTAAAATTATTAAATGCCATAAAATTATGTTATAGAAAGATTTTATGAACCACTTTCTAATGATTGATGTGATCATGAAAAGCAAGGGAATTATTGTGATGAAATGCTGGGAAATAATTGAAATTATGGTGAAACACTACAGATTTGTTATGAAATACTTCTTGATTGACATTGAAATAATACAAATTATTAAAATGCTAAGGAATTACATAAATATTTTGAAGTGGTTGAAATTATAATAAAATGTAAAAAATTTATTACAATTATTAAATGCCATAAAATTATGAAATGAGTAGTAATTGTAGGTGAGACTATTGAGATTTGAAACGCCATGAAATTTATCAAACACTACTAAAATATTGAAATGATCATAAAACGCAAGGAAATTATTAAAACGATGAAATGTCATTAGTTTATGATGTTATTGAATGATTATGAAATACTTTAAAATTTTTATGAAATGTAAGAGAATAATGAAAATGTTGAAATGCCATCAAATTATGTTATAGAAAGATTTTATAAACCACTTTCAAATTATTGATGTGATCATGAAATGCAAGGGAATTATTGTGATGAAATGCTGGGTAATTATTGAAATTATGGTGAAATGTTAAGAAATCATTATAAAATACCACAAATTATATAAAACACTACAGAATTGTTATGAAATACTTCTTGATTGACATTGAAATAATACAAATTATTAAAATGCTAAGGAATTACAAAAATATTTTGAAATGGTTCAAATTATAATAAAATGTAAAAAATTATTAAAATTATTAAATGCGTTAAATACAAAGCAAATACAATGCACGGTTGCAGCAGTTGCAGGTGAATTCACGAATCCACAGGAATAGACAGGCTCTGTAAAAAGATTAAAATTTTTTATATAGGTATTTAAATCATTTTAGAAAGATTTAAATTTTTTTAAAAAGATTTAAATATTTAGAGATTTAAATAATTTTGAAAAGATTTAAATCTTAATTTTTAAGTAAAAATCAGAGATACTTTTCAAAAAGATTTAAATCATAAATCAAAAATCATTTTCTGAAAAAGATTTAAAATCAAAGTATTTAAATCAAAAAAAGATTTAAATCTCACTGATTTGTGACAGCTCTGCTAAGAAGTTAATTAAAATTTGTTCTGCCCACAAATACTTTTTAATAAAATCACATAAAAATAGGAAATGGGT